>BGPR01001119.1:241605-309884 GCA_013235015.1 Araneus ventricosus
AACATTTCTTTGAAACGAAATTCGATTTTGAAAGTCAGGTATTCAACCTGATTTATTATAGGGTCATTAACATTTCTTTAAACTTCTAAAGAGGGATAATTAATACTGAGCATTCTAGCATATCTTCAGATGTCAAAGTCCACTGAGAGTGAAACACATTAAAAATGATTTTATCACAAAATTATCACCCATTCGCATTCGCAAGCGGAATAATCCGCACACGACGTCTGTGAATTATTGCCAGTCGCGAAATATTCCGTTCCTGTTGTTTTCTGCTTCTGACGTCAGTGGCGGTTTTTCGCACAGGCACTTGCCTCGTGCCTCAAAACCTATTAAGCGTAACATCGCAGTGTTAAGACGACGGCGAATTTGCGACATTAGGTAGAGGGAGGGGTCTCGAAACAATTTTTTGCCTGTGGCCTCATATTGTTAAAACCCGCTACTGTCTGAAGTAAAACATTTCGAAAATGTTTTAAGAGTAGTACAGAAGGATTAGTACAAAGATTACCACGTTAATTAAACAAGATCTAAGAACTTTTACAGTTTATTTACTGTAAAAAATGCTTAGTACTATCTTTTGCCTAATCAATGCAAGTAATTTCCAAGTAAAATAAATAGCAAAAACTACAAGAATTATTGATGTACAGTAATGCGCGGAGCTGCAAATTGAAAGTTTCAGATGGCCAACACTCGTAGCGTATTCAGAGCTGTGATGCAAATGGGTGAAATAAATACACTCCCAATATTAAGCATTGTTGAAATTGGGACCATATGGTGGTTAACATTTATCATTTTAAATATAAATTTCTGTTCATGCACAACATCCACTTTAGCTTAATATGAGAGCCAGCTAACAACTTTCCAGAGCTTACATTGTTTACTGAAATATTAACAACAGAATAACACTAATTATGTGCTATAAAATCTTTTCAACACGATTATGATCAGATATGTTCTCTATGACATTTCGCTGACTTCCTAGTAGCCTCTTTCTCATTGTACTCACAAAGTATCTAAATTTTTCGACATGGAATCAGTACTGGGAAGTTTGGACGAGATAATCACTAACTTTTACTTCTTTCAGGGTTTTGATCTTAAAGTGAATCCTCACTAAAAATTTATGGCTCTAAAATTTAACCAACAGAAGCAAATGGAATTAGTTTCAGGTTTGAGGTCTTTTAAATTTGATACTTCAAATCCTTGCTCATATTTTCCTTAACAGAGAAAATCATTTACAGATAAGAATGAAATCACTTATTTGACAGTTACCCAAAAATACAGAATTCTTGACTCCAAGAATTCCACATCGTCCATAAAATTAAGGTATGAAAATTAGCGATACAACTGCAGACCTACGTTTTAATTTTATTTCGAACTAGCCGCCTTCGGCGACCAGCTTGTTCGGCATGAATATAATTTCAATTGAATCTCTTGTGCATAATTTGATATTTATGGTTCCCTTACTTTTAAACTTAAGATTTCTGGTAGATATTTAACCCATGTTCTTTTAGTGGCTTTCACCTGTTCTGTTCATTGTCTACATAAATATCACGGACCATGTCATGCAACATCTAATTGTACGTTGTCGGAGCCATCTTCACTTTCTTATTCCTCTAGGAAAATATGCATTTGATTTGAACATTAAAAATACCGGGAATATAATTTCATTTCTCTCATTCATAATTTGAATTTCATGGTTCAATTAACAAAGCAGTTTTAAATTTCAAAATGTAATAGACATTTAACCAGTGTTCTTTTAGTAGCCGTGCACCTGTGCTATTCATGTACATAAATTTTTCTAATGGAGTCAAGTAACTCTCCTTGTTATGTAACATCTAATTGTAAATTTTCGGCGCCAACCCCACTTTGTTATTCTTCTTGTAAAATATGTATTTGATTTCAATATTAAAATGACGCAGCACATTTTATGGCCAGCGGAGTGTTAGCTGGATTAAAACATGTTGAAAAAAGTATAAAAACACAGCAATCATAATCATTCAACTTAATGGACAGATTTCTTAATATATGTAATATCCCAGAGAGCTTGGTTTACGGATTCCACGCTAAAATTCTGATGAAATAAAGTATAAGAGCAAAATGTATAAGGATATTTTCTCAGCTTTGTTTGTTAAAACAATGAAAATGATTTGAATTGCGTTGCAACAATGAAAAGTATTGTTGTAAATTATACAAAAATATTTTTAAAAGTTCATTAAAATTAGAGAAACAATCGTACAGCTACTTAATTGATATCTTTGGAAAGGTAATTTTATTACTTTCAAATGGTGAAAAAAATGATTTTTGTTCTGCAATAATTTCGGAAGTTATTAAGGAAAAAACGCCAAAATTTCGCTTAATTTTTAATTAATTGAAATTCTAATTAAAATTTCAGAAGAACTCCGAGGTGCACATTCCCACCCCCCAAAGTATGTTTGTGCCAAATTTCGTAGCTCTAGGTTCAGCAGTCTCCCCTGTAGAGCGCCAACACACACACAGGCATACATTCTCCTTTATTATTAGTAGAGATAAGTGTTTGAGAGAACAATTACTGTATAAAATTTATTGATTTACCATTTAACTGGGTGCGCGTACGCCGTATTTGCATCGAATTATCGCAATTTTAAACTTATAAACTACAAGGCCATTCACAGACATTATAATTCGATACAAAAATTACGAGACAATCCACAAACATTTCAATCGTTCTTTAAGTTCTCAACTGAATTAAAATGGCAACGCATTCCTAAAATAGAAGGTGTCATCTAATTAGTTAGTTGAGAAAATAAACCAATTAAGGGATTAAGATATCAATTTACACATAAGTTTTACAGATAAAAGCATATAATTTAGATATCTGGCTGCAATTCTTTTTAAAAACTAATTACTATCAGCAGACAAACACATTCTGAAAATGCTATGCATTTCGATTCAAATATTTTTTTGTCTTTTTCAGCATTATTCAAAAACTGGTAGACTTTTATGCGCTTTAGCAATGAACTGCTGGATGCAATCTGTCTGGAATCTTTTTGGAAGTTTTCCTGGTTTCATCCCCTCTCATCAAAGCACAATTATGGGCCAGTTTAATTTCCTTTGAAAATCCTACCGGAAGGGAACCCACCCCATATATTTGAACTAAGCCAGTCTTCTAACGCAGGTGCTACTTAGGTGTTATAATATTGCGTTGCCCAACAGAAGATGTTCCACTTTCCCTTAATCAAGAGTCCTTGATCAGAAATGCGGGACCTAGCCTGTCAAACTCAAATGCTAGCACGGGTCAAATAAACAAAATCTTATCTTATGTGGGCCGTAAAGAAACAAAACAATTTTTATAGAAAGGTAGGTTAATTTCGAAACACTGTACAAAAAAGAACTTGCGCAACTTTAAATTTAATATTTTCTTCCTGACACTTGGTATCTCTTCTCTGCTACTATCTTTTCCACTTCGGGGGATATCTTGTTGGCATTGACTCACGGCTGGATTTACACATTTCTACACCCTAGGCCAAAACATATTCTGCACCCCCTCCCCTTTCAAAAAAGTTAATATATAATTTTCAATTTAATATACAGTAGTTTATTTTTGAAACATATAAGCATTTAATGCAATCTTCGCAATCTTTGAAGTATATTAAATTTTTAATTCAAAAAATTACACTACTTATGAAATAACAATAATAACCCCTACAAAAATACTCCATTGCTTGAAATTGTCTGAAATACCTAATAGAACTTCGTTCGCACTTTTATCCGTGAATAAGTTTGAAGGGTTAGAAGTAGGCTTATCTTTTTAAATCTCTTCAGTGTAAATAAGTTCAAAAGCAAGATATGATAAGGTCCATAGAAAACAAACAAAAAAAGTATCGCTCAATATATTTAATGTAACGAATGTAAATTTTAATAACATCCTTTTATATGGCCTTTTGAAAATAACACTGAAAAATGTGTAAATATTGGGTTATTTCTTCTGTGCATGCCCTCCCCCCCCCCCGATGGCTGTGCCCTAGGTCATGGCCTAGATTGGCCTTATGGGAAATCTAGCCCTGCATTGACTACTTTCTAAGTTGATACAATGTGAATGTCAGTAATCATGGATTCGACAGGAGACATATAGAGACAGGACAGGAGACTTTCTAAATTGATACAAGGTGAATGTCAGTAATCGTGGATTCGACAGGAGACATATTTCCTTTAATAAGCCAAAATAATTGCTCGTACCGATATGTATTTCAAACACGGAAATGATTTCATATGTCAATTTTCGAGTGCTTTCAAACCTCGCTAGCAAATATTTGTAAAATTCAGGCATTCCAGTTTCACCGAATTTTGATTCAAATCAGAACAGAATTGAATCTCAACCATTTGCATGTGGTTAGGCTCTGATTCTTCTAAATCTATGGAGGAAATCTAAGAAAACAAACCATTTTTTCTAAATATTTCAAATCTTCAAACCTTGTTTGAAATTCAAATCTGAAACTTAAAACTTTGTCCATGTATTTTTGATACGACGTACTTTCCCATAAACTTGAATTGTCCATGTTGCATGTTGGAAAGTATGTTAAATCTTCATTTCTGAGCTGTTTTTTTCCAATTTTCCAAAATTTTATCAAAAAATTTGTTACATATTTTTATATTTGCTGGGCCGCAAAGATGTACGTTTTGGGCCACGAGTTTGACACCCTTGTGTTATATCAATCGGGGAAAGAATCACCATGTCGCAAAAGACAAATCTGTAGAAAGGTCTGAAGTAGTAGTCTGTTAGCAGGTCTGAAAAAAAAGGTACTGCCAAGTGCCATCATCATCTAAATGTGGCCCTCAAAATCAGGACTTTATCGAAAAATTTATCCACAGTTGAATGCTTTGTTATTGTGGATATGAGAGAAATGACTGGTTGAGAGCAAATCTCACAATGAACGAACCTATAGCGATAATCTATATATTTAAAATGATTTGGTAAAACCTTCAGACAGTTCGCCAGCCACAACTACTCGACGGATTTCGATAATTTTTATTTCATATGAAAGTTTATGACGTCTAAATATGTCATCAAGAGTCACCTATTTCCCACCCACCCCCATTTTCGAACGAAATCGAAAAAACATGTCTCCACCATACATTCTGTATGGGGAAAATCCTTTAGAAAGTTCGCCAGCTACAACCACCCGACAGATTTCGACATTTTTTATTTCATATGAAAGCTTATGATGGATAGATATGTTATGATGTATGTATGGTGTAGGTATGATGATGTATAGATATGTTACCACGGGTCGTCTGCCGCCCAGCAGATTTCGAGAAATTTTCGAGGGATACTGCAAAATAAACGGAATATATTAACGGAAATAACGGAGATTTATTTGCAAAATAGTATCGTGTTCCTGAGCCTCAAAAACTGGACTGATTTCGCCAATTTATTACGTCACTTCTTTCAAATAACTAACAAATCTATAACAAACTAACAACTTTATTTTCATAAGTTTAAAATAGTATTTTTCATTTGTATGCAGTTCTGTTGCATTTCATTCCAATTTAATTGAACTTTAGTAGCAGACGATTTTGTTAAGACATCTCTATAAATAGTATTATCTTTGTTTTGGTTAATATTTAATTGAAAATCAACAGCAAACGATTTTGTTTCCTTTCTGAATTTATTTTTATTAGATTGGCAACAAGGAAATTAGTTGTTAAAAAACTTTTACGAAATGCTGCGTTGTTAAATGAGAGAATGAAGTTGTTTCTGGAATAAACATTTTAATTTTGAGATGACTTTTTGTTTTCATCAATAATCCCAACAGTTCCATCAAAATGGCGTGTGAAAAATATTGTAAAATATCTGTTGTAGGTGATGGAAACTGTTTATTTAGGGCGATATCATTCTTTGTAAATAGATCTGAAGACTTTCAACCCGAAATTCGTAAGAAAGTTATACAAAACATTACAACTAGATTTTATAGTTTACTGAAAGATTTTACAATTGTAAAGAAATCTGTTGTCTACAAAGAATATGAAATCTACTATGGTTTTATGGCCTGTTCCACTGATCTTCATGTAGTATTTAAAACTGAAAAAGAGTAGTGACTGAGAGCCTCGAAGCAGTGAGGAGCAGAGGCAGTGCTGAACAAAGTGGGTGCTGGCCGCGAACAGCCCGGAGGGCGGCGAGTGTAGCTAGTTTTCTTTAAATTTCATATCAGGGTCCCCTTAGAGAAAGGGCCGTCTTATCCAATGGGCTAATTAGGCTCTATCTCAGGAGCGCCATTGATCCAAATGTGCCTAGAAATGTACTATACTGATTTTATTTTAATTTTTACCAAATATATTTTGAATTAAAATTTTAAATATGATTACGGCTGGTAACTATACAGCCATTGATTTTGTAATATTACATAAACATGCATCGTATAAATTAAAATTCATATTTTTGCGACAACTATTACTACACACTTTGTATAACTGGCTTACAAAATCCTATTTTGAAAAGGCACCAATTTTCAAAATTGTAGGCATTAAGCAGAAAACAGGTGGCTTTTTCCTTCAATTATTTTAGTGGATAGGTATATTCGTTGGGCCAAAGGCGCTGAAATTCCTAGTTACGGTTCTGTTGGGGCGCCAAATTACTCGAACCCAGGGAGCTCAGATTTGTTAGCTTGAGATCTTGATTTGTTGCTTAGAGACCATGGTTCTTATCGCAATCCTAGACATCTAACCTTTAATCTTTTTTCAGCTGTCTTTCCCCCCAAAACAAACAGGTCCTTTTTGAACCACTGAGCCACGCTTCTCACTACCCCCCCCCCCGGGAGGGAAACGAGGGGTTCTTTTAGGGGCAGGTTATGTATATAGAGTGAACTCTGGAGAGCAGGAACTCCGAGTCCATGCTTTCGTCTCGTGTAGTAGTGAGTTCGTTCCCCGAGTCTTTTGGAATCAACACTGTAAGTATTTGTTGATTGTTATACAATTTACCCTAAAGAGATTTTCTTACATACTGACGTACCAAATATTTTATAGAAGAGTGGATTAGTTAAAACTGTCACACACAATGTAACATATTTATGCTTGTTACCATGGTAACGCTGTCGATAGACCAAAAAAACGGCTGCCATGGCGGAAGCAGGTGGATACATTTTTTAATAATTGCTCATTATATCAGTACCGAAACTAGTCCCTATTATTTTTTGTTATTAAAAGGTGCGCTAAATAATATTAAATCATTTATAAAAAACATTAGTAAATTACATATTTTTGTAAAAAAGTATAATTTTTTTTGGATGTAATACTAGAAAGTTTACCTGGCATTTATATAAGTTCAGTTGGAAAATTGCCTAAATTAATTTCTTAAAAAATAAAGAAAAGGTTATCACATAGTGTACAAAGCAATTCTTTTTCCTTTGTTCCAATTTTTTTAAAAAAAAGTAATTAGTATAATATTTTATTCTGAATTCCTGAATTCTAAACAACTTTTCCAAGCAATTAGCTAATCATTGTATTATTATTTCATATATTATAAATTACTATATTTTAAAAATTATACTTCATTATTCTTTTAATTTTATTTTTGTTCTGTTATTGTTTTATTAATATTTTTATTTGTAGATGCATATGTTTGTAGTTTTCCCGAAATGTCATTTTCTTAAGATGATGACTTGTTTCTGTTACACTACTAATGTTGTTAATCTGTCATTCTTTATTTTACACTTATATTTTTAAATGTGAATAACAATTGAAACTGGAAAATTTAAAACTGAAATTACTTTTTTCTCATCATCAATTTTTATATGCTAGAGTAAAATTTTAAAAAACAATGTTGTCTTATTCATTTAAATGTAATTAAACAAAAGGTAGCAAGTAATTAAGTAATAATTAGTAAATTAAATTTAGTATTAATTCAATATTTGTCATATTTATGTAAGCATAATTAAGTAAAATTTAGCTAATAATTTATTAATAATAAATAATCAAGTAATAATTAGTAAGTAATTAAACAGTAATTAGTAAACGGTAAGTTTACTAATTACTGTTAAGTAATAATTAAACTTAGTAATTAGTAGTATATAGTAGTAAGTAGTAATAGTATTAAGTATTAATCCGTAATTAACCGTAGTTAAATAGTAATTAGTACGGATTAGATAAAATTATAAATTAAAAAATAGGTAGAAAATAATTGAAATAAAAATATTCTACTTTTTAGTACTCGTATAAAGGTGTGTTTTTATTAAATTTGTTAGTTTCATGGTTTAATAGCAAATTTGAACTTGTCTGTATTGCTTAGAATCAATATATATTTTTGTGTGTATGTGTATGAAGCGAATTTGCTCTAAGCAACTTATATAGAGTATCTGCCAACATTACTTGTTGTAGTTTACGAACTGATGGACAATTTCTTTCCACAATGCCGTATTGAACATGAAGAATTGGTAATTTAAATACACGGGCTGCATGTTTAGTGTCAATATCTTGCTGAAAGTGAAAATGTGATCCCAGTAGCGTATCTAGGGTAAGTGGCGCCCGGTGCATAGCATAATTTTTCGCCCCCTTTTCCGTCATCATCAGTGGCCTAACTTGTATAAACGACGCCCAGGGCAAGGCATTTTTTTACCTTTCGTCGTATTTGACTTTTAAAAAGTGACAGAAACGCAGTAGCATTATGTGAACATGGACAGTGACGTATCTAGGGTAAGTGGCGACCTGTGCGTAATATGATTTTTTTACCTCAGCCTTCATCAGTGACTTAGCAAGCGTTAATTATGCCAGGGACATGGCATTATTTTCTACCGCCCTCGTGATATTTTCCTTTAAAAATGGCATAAACCCTGTAATTTTTTGACTTCATAGCGCCCCCTGAATTTGGCATCTATACCTCCTTGCCCCCCGGTCGCTACGTCACTGTATGATCCCAGAAAAATTTATGTGCTTTGTAATGAGAATTTTCATTTAGGAAGTACAGAACAGAATCATAGATTTAGCCATATTACTTTTACGAACAGAGAAATTTCATTTTCCATCTCTAGAAGTATTCATGTATTCTCACCTTTTCAAGTTTCTTGTCACCATGTTTACTAATTCAGCGTAAATTTATGACTTTCATGCGCAAATACTTTCTTAGTAAGCCATCGAGATAAATTTTCAGCTCTAAAAGAAAGAAAGGAGCTTCCTTAATGTAACAGGTTTTAGTTACAAACTTTTAAAAGAAATATCGAGTATTGCTGTCTTGGACTTTCTGACGTAGACTTGAAATTTTTTTCAAAATTTGCGTTGAAAATAATTTTTCTGCTAACTGGAATATCGTTACATGTGCTGCTAAACAAAATTCAAATTTATTTCATTTGAAAATCCATTAACCTTCTGATTACTTATCCCGCGATTTTCGCGGGTGGGAAATAAGTCTATTTTCTGGTGCATCCTGCGATTTTCGCAAACTGATGTGTTTACTTAGTAGTATTACTGCGTTGAGTCATATTGTGCAAACTAGCCGCCTTCGGCGACTAGCTCATTCGCCGGGAATATGATTTAAATTGAATCTTGCATCATTTTATATTCATGGTTCCTTTAACGACGTAGATGATGATGATGGGGCTGCTTGAGATGTATGCTCGTACCTTGGCTGCTTTATCTCAAATTTTAACGACGTAATTTTAAACTTCAGATTGTGGTAGATATTTAACACATGTTCTTTTAGTTGCCTTGCACCTGATCTGTTCATTGTCTACACAAATGTCCCTAATGGAGTTAAATAACCGAATGTGTCATGTAACATCTAATTGCATGTTGTTGGCGCCATCTTAACTTATTCCTCTTGCAAAATTTGCATTCCATTTCAACATTAAAAGGGCGGAGTACATTTTATAGCTAGCGGCATGTTGGCTGTATTAAAACATGCTGAAAAAAGAATGAAAGTATAGAAAACCATAATCATGCAGCTACTGAATATATTTCTTAATATACGTAATATCTCAGAGAGCTTGGTTTACAGATTGTGCTAAAATTCCGATGAAATAAAGTATGTAAGCAAAATGTATCTCAGCTTTCAACAATGAAAGAGAAACACGCAATTAAATATTTGTTTAGACAATGAAAATTATTTGAATTGCGTTGCAACAATGAAAAGTATTGTTGTAAATTGTGCCAAAAAATATATTTAAAAAATTATTAATATTAGAGAATAAAATTGTATTGCAACTTAATCGATATCATTGAAAAAGGTAATTTTTTGAACTTTGCGATGGTGCAAAAATGATTTTTTTGCTGTAATATGTTCCAAAGTTATTAAGGAAAAATATCGAAATTTTAATTAATTAAAATTTCAAAAAAAAAGGCTCCGAGGTGCACATTCTTACCCTCCAAATATAGTTTAGAAATTTAGAAAATTATAGTTTAGAAATTTTCTTGACTTCCGATTTCTTGATTGCTTCTGAGGATTTTGAACTAATTCTGAAATAAATAAAAAAATTACATTTTTTTTGTCATACATTAATTTGCATGATTGATTCCAACATAATATCAAGTTTCAAAGTATTTCCCGAACTTGTAGATTTGTATAAAACATTGAACCAAATCCATTAACGGGTTGACTATCTATACAGGAACGCGATTGCTTAAAAACACAAATAAGCAGAATAAATTGAATTAAGTATGTCATTATCAAAATTATGGATCTTAAGTATGCGGTCTTCACAGGGCCGGTCTTGGGAGGTGCGGGGCACCATAGGAAAAAGATTTTTTTTATTAACATTTTTTTTTAGTTTTAGTTTCGTACAATCTAAGGATTTAGAGTTAAGAAAAGACCAGCTTGAATGTTCTCTCCTCGACTTTCGCGTAGACTAACGCAATATTTCGCGGTTTTTGCTTCGTAATATAGCGAAGAAAACCGGGTATGCATCTTAAAATTCTCCTTCTTACAACATGAGACCTAAATTTGATTCAGATCTGCAATTCTGAAGATAAAACCATATGTTATATTTAAGCCATCAAGCTCGTCAGGTTTCTGTTTTATTGTGCTCACACGTGCATGGATACACTGCACAGACTTTTCGGAGATGGATTTCGTCTAAACTTGATAAAAATCTAGAATTTTCGTGCTATGTCAACATACCAAATTTTATCCGTCTAGCTAGGAGCATTTTTTTGTTATGGCGTTTATTCTGTTCAGATTTAATTCCAAATACAATTTTGCAGACCCGGGTAGATTTAACAAGTGTAAATTCATCAAAACTTTGAGGTGGAATTTCTTGCAGATTACAATGCTTTCTCTTTGTAAGAGAAAGAAATGAATAAATAGTTTTTTTAAACTCTTAAACTCAATTCTGCACCTTCTGGTAATGGCTCAAAGGGTATTCACCATATTGAGAGTATTGTTTGTCCTCCACGAGAACTGTCGCTGCCAAATTGTCTAGTTTACGGCGGTCGCTACAGAAACAGGTTATCATAAGAAGAATCCATTTAGAGTAGGTAGACTTTCATTCAAGTTTGTCACATTGGCGCACTTAGCTCCAAATGAGAAGGAACGTGAAATTGAGGCAAAACCGAGAAGACGAATGATCAACTACTCTTTTTACCTCCGCAAACTGGCACTACGAATAAAACAAAACTCCGACTTCCTTCGGATTCCTCCTATTCAAAAATGGATCTTCCCCAGCATTATCAGTTGCTATAGAGACCGCCATCAACTAGACAATTTGGCGGTGCGAGTTCTAGTGGCGGACAGACAATAGATAACATTCTGGCGTGGGAGCCAATTGGGAGCAATCAGTCCAATCGGCTAAAGGCCAGCCCTGAGTCTTTACCAGTGGCGTAGAGAGGATAACTTGCTCCCGGGGAATAATATGATTTTTGTGTCTCCAGTTATCACCAGGGATTTAGCTAGTGTCAATGGCGCTCGGTGCATGACACTTTTTCGCCCCCTCATGACATTTCACTTTGAAAAGTGACATAAACAAATTAATGTTTGTCCCCATGGCTCCTCCTAATACTGGTCCCCGGGAAATCTACACCCCCTTGACCCCTGGTCGCTATCCCGCTGGTTTTGATATCAAAATTGTAGATTTGTATAGGGTTACCATAATTTTTTTGCTTGAAATCCGGACACGCTGAGGAGTGTGAAAGGCCTTGGTGTGTCAGAATATGGTAAAAATTTCTAAAAGCTGCTCAACCAACCATCCTCTTTCATAACACTAGCACAGAATTTGAGGAAGTGAGAAAAATTTAAGACGTCAGAATGCTAAGAAGATCCAATTTTTATTTATGTTCGGTAGTTCAAAATTATAGTAAAGAAATACAGAATTAAAACAAAACTGCCAAAGCTTTTAATTTTCAGATTGAACTGGGGCCTCCACAAGGGGGCTCATCCACCTTCACATCAACATTGATGTAAACAGTGTAAGCAATGAAATTTTTTTATTGGTGGAATGGCATTCAGCTTTCCCGCATACGCCAGCTTTTCTCAATTACGCGCATTCACTCGCGTAAATCCGGACATTTTGAAGATCCGGACGTGAGTTTGAAATACAGACTGTCCCGACGAAATCCGGACGTATGATAACCCTAGATTTGTATCAAATTTTTGATCCAATCTATTGATGGGAAGAAGTCCAAAATGTATACTTGATTCCCTTCCTACACTAAGACGCTAATCGCCAAATGAACCACGTTGTGAAAGTCGAATGGAGAATACTCCCGCTGGTTTCTTTCAATTATTTGATGAAATGTACAATAAATCATTTTTAAAGTAATAAATTATGCGCCTAAATATTAAATCCTATTTATGTAATTCTTAACCCTTAAAGACCCAGTGTTGCCTTTAAGCAACGCACCCAATTTTGGCTTTTAAAATTCTTGAGAATAAGACCGAAGTTCTAATGCCTGTTGATGACAATAGAATACATGCTGAAAACGTTATGAAATCAATTTGCAACATGTAGATGGCAACCTGAGTGCTGATAAAAAAATAAAAATAAATTGATGATGAAAAAGAATATGGAGGCCTTTCTAGGAGGGCACCATTTTTTTTCCCTTGACCGAATCAGATCGGCAATAATTTAGCCCATCTTTTGATGGCAATTTTCGTTTCTTTTTTAATTACGGATTGAAAAGAACTTTCGAATGAATAGGGTATAATAGTCTTTGTAGCTTTAAATCCCATAAAAACCCTTTCAATCAATCAGTTAATCAAATTGATGATTTTCACTTGAGGCTGCATCTTTTTAGCTTTGTACGATTGAGAATACCATATTTTATTGTATAATTTTGAAGAAAATTCTTTGTCCATATTATTAGTTCTTAAAAATCATTTGTTTGATATTATGGAATTTTATCAAGGAGATTTTTTTCCAATTAAAGCCCAGTCTTGTCGATGGATTCAAACTATTTTGTAGCCATAAAACAAAATAGGATTTTTTAAAGTATTTTTCCCATGTTTTTTTCAAGAAATGAAAGTCAAAAAACATTTAAAAATAATTTTTTAAAAAAATCGGGCCTTTAAGGGTTAAGCTTTCTTAGATGATTTTTAAAGCATTAGATTAATATTCGTTTGTAAAAATATCAGGGCAGAAATATAAAAACCATTTAATATTATAATATCATTATAAATTCATAAGTATTGAAAATTGTTTGTGCAGTAAAATTTTTAAGAAAACCACTTGATGAAATAACAGCAATAAATGAACGCATATTTCCAAGGAAATGCATCCGAAACATTAACAAATTCTTAGAAGTATTTTGTATACAAAATAAACAAAAGAATGGTAAATCTTCCCTGAAAATGTGTTGGAATCAGCCAATCCAAACAAAATTAAACAGCAGCATCGAACATTAAGTCTTCAGGTACAAGTTTGCTCCAATAATTTTGTGATAATAACTGGTATCTGTCTTGGCTTTTAAGAACACTTTGAAGGGAATATTTTTCAAACTGAGGACTAACAGAAAGTGATAGCTTCAACAAATTAGCAATGATTATTGTGGCAAAAAATATATTTGTCGCAAATCAGACTATTCTAGCAAATAGGACAATTCCAAAACTCAAAACCTCTTTTCAAATTTGAGTTAAATGATAAGAAAAGGAACATTATCTTTCTGTATCGTTAATCTTGGGTTTTTCGGAAGATGCATCCAGTTGGAAGTAGTATTCTTTCAGAAACTTGGCTCATTTTGCTAATTTTGAAACAAGCAGCAAATCGAAGTACTGCCGGAATTTTTCGTAAGGGCAAATGGATATCTGATAACATCTCGCTTATTTAGTTCAAGTATTCAAACAGCATAGGTAAATGAACGATATGGATGAGTTTTCTGTTTCGTTTACTTACATTAAAAACCTTGACTTTATTTGCCTTACTTTTGGACTTCCTCTTTGAAGATTCCATTGACTTATCATTACACCGGTATTACGTAGTTAAGGCATTTTAATATAAATAAACAGAACAGAAAACTCGTCCATTCCTATCCAGTGCCGGCCTTAGGAAGAGCGGGAACCGATTGGAAACAATTTTGGTCAACATTTTTTTCCAGTTTTTTTAGGATTTAGAGATAAAAAAAATGGAGTGTTCTTCCTCTACTTCCTATGCGTGCTTCGCAACGTGGAGAAAACCGAGTACACATTCTCGATGCATTCCTTTCCTCAGATTGAAACCCAAATTTGATACAGATATGCAATTTTGGTGTCATGGTCGTATACCAAATTTCCTTTATTTAGTTAGTTGGGTTTTCTGAGTTCGTGTCTACAAGCGAACTGGCGAATAAACAGACAGACTTCTGGATTTGTTCAACATTTGATAGAAGTCTACAATTTTGGCGTTATGACCTCATACCAAATTCCATCTGTCTAGCTCGTTTTTAGGTTGTCGCTTTCAGTGTTGAATGTACAGTAGAACTTCAATTACCCGTCACCGTCCGGACGCCCGCTGTGACGGATAACCGAATAGACGGATAACAGAAATCTTTTAATTCATATGCACAGTAACTTGATTTCACGACTGTCTTGGGACGAAAATGAAGATAAAATCCTTTAAAAGTGAATAATAAACTTCAGTATAAGAATAGAAATGTACAGAAATATATTGTAATGTTATAAACCTATGTTACTTTTTAGACGATGACGGATAACAGAAACCGATGGTTAAACGAGTGACAGTTAATCGAAGTTTCACTGTAATTCTAAAAACCATTTTTTTCGGACTAGTGGTAATCCAAAATGTGGATATTTATCAAAATCCCGAAGTCGAATTTTTTGACGATTACAATACTTTCCCTTTTTACACTTCACAGCTCGTAGCTATCTTAAACTCAAATGTGCACCCTGTGATAATAACGCCAGTACATGTGCCCTTCTTCCCCTCCATCCCTTAGTTACGCCACTAAACTGAACCGAGAGTAGATAGCATTCTTGCAAGGGGCCCCTTAAGCGAGGGGCCCAATTGAGATCAATTGGTGCAATTGACTAAAAGCCGACCCTGTTCCTATCCAAACATTCTCGAAGAAAATGAGAGATAAGTATACTAACAAACGATAGGACGAGGAATCGTGAGTCAGTATTGGAGGAATTTAATCTTTGGTCCGAAGATTCTTGTGCAATCAAGATAACGGAAGCATTAAGAAAGTTAAAATCCATGCATGTCGCGTCACAGTATTCGGGTCGAACCTCACTGACGAGTGGTGCGCTTTGCTCTACTGCGTGCCAAGAAATTTACGCCTTCTGGCTTTATCTAGGTCAAAGTAAGTGGCCTTTTCAACCTTCGGAACATCCTCTTTCCTTAATTTAATTGCATTTCCAGTGCCACCTTGAGGAACACATTCATTTTGTTTTTATTTGACCGGAAATTGGAATGTAAGATGTTCATGGTGACATTTTTCTTTCTTTCTTTTTCTCTCTCTTCCCTTCTGGCTTTTGGAAAATGATGTTTCGAAATACTTTCTTGATGGCAAATTTATCTGATTTTCTAAAGACTTTCCCACCAAATGGACGACTTTAAGTATATCCGGCTTTGAGTTTAGGAAAAAAACAGGACTTACAAGGCACATTTAACATTTTTGTATTAAAAAATGTATTACTGAATGTCGTCTTGTTGTTAGTAACAACCGTAATCGTGGGCCAAATATTTTTTTCCTTGCGTAATTCTTTGAAAATATAAACTGTTTGGAATGGTTGTAATCCAGTAACAGACGATTCTTTTTAAAGAATTCCTTACGTGGAAAACACTTTTTATATTTCTAATGAGTCCATGAAATTTCTTAATTCCATTTGTCTTAAAATTTGAACATTTTAGATCAAACTTTCTATAACTGTTCTAACCGTGTCAGTGTTCCAATGAATTTTGGAATTTTAATATTCAGTGACTTTTATGTATTCATTTATTTTTCACGGAGGTCGTCATTTCTTCCCTTTTTCAACGGTATATAACATTGATTACTTTACTATCTTACTTTTAAATCCAAATAAATTTTATCGAAGGAATGTATTTTTAGGGAAAAAAAGAGAATGAATATTTATTTCTTGTATTTACAGACCACATTTCTTGTTTTTATTCTTTTAAGACCAAAAAATCTTACCCTCAATTCCACTGAAACTGTTATAACATTTGAACCTTTGTCTCTCAAAAGAAACATCGTTCCACTTAATATTTTAAAAATTGTGAAAAATTATAAATGAATTATGGAGAGATAAATTCATGTAAAAAATAAACACCACCCACCACCCAAAAAAGCGCGAGAACCACTCCTGAGTTCAAATCCGCAGTTCTGGCGAAAGTATCTTGGATAACATCGGAAGTTCACACAGCTGGAGCTCGGTTCAGTTTCGCTTCACTAATTAATATAGCTCGTTGAAAGTCAAGAGTACTGTATAAACCCCTTTTGCAATCTTATTTTCCACTTTTTGAACTAAATAGATTCTTCCTCCTGCATTCTTTAAAAAATTTCGAATTTCTTTGACCTTTTCACATATTTTCTCACATTTCGTTGAATTTGGATTATTTATAATTCGGTTTAATGACAGAATTTTCGTTTAGGGCAAAATATGGTTTTTTTCATAGCATTCATGGTAAGTGAACTCCTGGATTATTTTCCTCTTCTCGGGATTTAGGCATGTGATAACACATTATGATGCGGGTGCTGGTAAATCCATGAGAATCAACCAAGTGTGACATCAGGTTTCATAATCGGTAAGGAGATGCATAGAAAATGATCTTAGACTCAAGAGATATTTTTTTACCAGTCTGACTTATTTTATTGACTATAGCTTAATGCGCGAGAAAAAAGTCCAGAAAAGTGTCAAATGTTTTGCTGGGAAGGTAAGAATTCATGCTATCTCTTTTAGTTCATTATACACTGAGGAAAAAAAATTATGAGTTTTCACAGTATTCAAGTATTTTATAAATAAAAAAATCCTAAATATTGCTTGAAGATTACAGAATGTAAATTTTTACAGTTGTGGTCACCCACAATTCCATATTAACGTTATCAATATTCTAATGGTTGAAATTTTTTGTGTAAAGAGTCTTTTCCCTATTATTAATACGTTTAAGTGCTAAGGAAAAGAGCACAAGTTTCTTAAATATTTAAAGGTGCAGAACCTCTTTTTGAACAATTTTAAGTAACACTTTCACTCAGTCAGCAGTTGAAAAGTTGAGTTGTGGAAAGGAAGAGCTAACTGTTGGATCGTCTTTTTTTAATCCCCCTATGCGGGCATCTCTAAGAAATCGTTCATTCGAGTTTTTTCAGTCACACTGGAGACACGAAAGAAAAAAGCTTAAGAAGCCTTGCTTAAAAACTAATTCAAATTTTCGGCCATTTTCTGCAGAACTTTTGAGTGAGTACGTTTTCTTATTTTCTTCTTCTTTAAGCATATGATTTACCTCTTGAGTTCTGGGCCAATGGAAAGTTTATGCCTTTAACCGGTAAGTACGACGTTGAGTGATATTTTTCTCTTTCTAGTTCATCTTAGGTTCTTAACTTGGAGGAAGCAGCAAGGAGAAATCTAACTACCCCATTCCAATATGTACGCCTTCCAGAACAATTGCTTTCTTTGGTTGGCCTCCGGTAGTGGATTTAATTTATTTTTCATCTGTTTGCATACCAAATGGATGGACTTTTTACTTATCAGTAGACCTTTTTCGAATATACCTCCAAGGATGAAGAGGTTTCTCTTGAGCCTCTTAACGATTCAACAATGGAAAAGTAAGTAATATTTACTATTTTAAAATTGTATGTATGTATGTATTGTATTGTTAAATAAATTTTCATTTGCTAATATCTTTTAACGATAAAATGTATTGAAATGTACAGTATTTACCAGTCAGAGAGCCTCGAAGTTGCGAGTTTTCATCAAAGGCAACTAATTTTATTTTAGTCAGAAGGAATTCTCTCAAAATTCAGAACTGGAGGAAAATATTCCGGATTTTGGGAATAAAGAAATGATTTAAAAAATTCTAGATTGAGATAAAAAATGAAATAACTTTTTATTGTAATCCTTATTTAATCTTATTTAATATCCAGCAAAAAAAAAAAAAACCACCAATCATGCAACTAAATACTTATATCTTCACCAAACTTTTCTATGTTTAATCTACAAATAAACCTCGTTATCTTCAAAAACCTCGATTTAAACTAATGCTTGATGACTTAGAATGCTTGTGTTTAAATTTCTTATTCTCCAACATTATTCTCTTCAAATGTTACTAATTTCACTGAAAGAAATGAGTAGCATTTGAAGCATGTTTGGCACTCAAGTACGTTTACATATCACATACTTTTATTTGCAACATCTTGCCAACACGAACACAAATGCGACGAGCACAGAAAATGTATTCTTTATGAATACACGAATAAAATCTGAACGAGCACCCTTTCAGAACAGTTTTTTTCTTATAAGAAGAGACGATTTTCATTATTTGTCAGAAAAACGATCTAAAATAAATTTTAACTTTATTATCAGTTAAATTTTATTGAGTCTTTTAATTAAACTTAATTTAATATACATGCCTTGTAGAGTTTTGTCCACAAAGTGTTGCTTAACCACGAGTTAAGATGATGAGATCATGAAAAGGTAAGTTCTCTATTCTTTAATAATTAGTTTTCATAGGTAAACTATTGTTATCCAATATGCAAAGGTAAGTACACGAATTATTTTGATTCTGAAGAAAATCCTACTACTTCCCGCCAATCCATTTGCTGAATTCGAAGTAAATCTATATATTTAAAATAATTGGCAAAACCAGAGGATCAGTTCCCCAGTCCCAACCACTGGACCTATTTCGATACTTTTTATTTCATATGGAAGTTTATAACGTGTAGGTGTCATCAAGGGTTGCCTGTCCACCACCACCCTCCATTTTTGAGAGGAATCGAAAAAAATACTTCTCCACCGTACAATATCTATGGGGGAAAAAAACCATCAGCCATTCCCCCAGCCCCAGCCATTAGACAAATTTGCACTATTTTTATCTCATATGGAAGCTTGTGACCTCTAGATTTGTCATCAATAATCGCCTCCCACCCAATAACTTCCATTTTCGAGAGAAATCGAAAAAACACTACTCCACTGTACATTCCCGACGGGGAAAACCCTAATAGCGTCTCCTAACCTCAACCACTGTACCGATTTCGACAATTTTTATTTAATATGAAAGCTTATGATGTCTAAATATGTCGGCAAGAGCCGTCCACCGCCCTGTATTTTTGAGATATGTCTCAAAATAAAACTTTGGCAGAATCCCTCAGCCTCTACCACCGCCAATTCGCCAAGATGCAAGCACAGCTACAGGCTATTTAAATTACTGGGGAACAGCTGGTCTCCAAAGGCGGATAGTGACACTAAAGATAATATTAAATTATCTTATATCGGATTTCTTTCAGGTTATACTGGAAACAAGTTATGGTTAGATTCTGTGATGTAGTCAGTTTGTTCTTTCGTAATTTTCTTTGTTTTCATCTTTCTATTTTTACAATTGTGTTATATCTATTTCCCTTCCCATAGCAGGCTTCCGTGGCCTACCGATTTTTTTATTTGTTAAGTAATATATAGGCCGATTATTTAATTAACCACTTAACAGATTCTGCTTTCTGCCATATTGTGTCCAAAAATAAGAACATTTTTTATAAGCAATTTTATATTGAAATTAATTTTATAATTTCAATTAAGTAGTCAAAACAGTTACAAGTATTGATTTTATTAATATTTTTGATAATTTTTAATTGGAGGGGAAAAAGGACATAAATACTAATTTATCTATCCTAACATGACTTAAAATCTGGTTTACACTTGTTTTGCCATCCAGCATTAATTAGACTGCTAGAGCCATTTACTAGAAACACTGCAAAGTAAAGAAAGTGAAAAAGCTGGAAAATCAGTGGATTGGCTTAAAAAGATGACCTGCCCGAGCGGCGTTCGGGCAAATCAGGTAAGTCCCCCTTTGCAGTGCCCGAACGGTGTTCGGGCAAAACTGTTAAGTGGCTAATGCAGAGAAGTTTACGGTGTTTTTCATCCAAATTTCTTCGAATAAGGAAACTTAAGTTTTTTAGCTTATTTATCTAAACGTCCCGTTTTGAAGAAAAATGGGGCTATTTTGGGACGGACCTCGTAATTTTGAATCGCGGTCAGATGACCAGACATCTGAGCGGGCACTCCCTCCATCCCCTCCACACCAGCTGGATGACGCTTGACCACTACATATGATTTAACGTGCAACAGGCCCACTGCACGGCGGATCTTTAATGGAATCGGGTAACGAACCTAGAGCCCTCCGCCCCCAAGCCGAGACCTTCTCACTAGGCCACCGCGGTATTAAGTTTTTTAGAACCATGTCCTTCATAGTATGTTAGAAGTAAGACACATAATGACTTAAAAAGTAACTCAATTCTGAGCCATACGAAAGACGATTCATCCAAAAAAATGTTTTTTTCAAAGTTTCACAGATCCTCAACAAACCAATTCAAGAACTTCCTGCATACGACCTAAACGCCACAAAAAGGTTTTGTGCCATATTTGCACAAAAAACCCCTTTGCATCTTTGCACCTTTGAAAATTTTCCATGAACGAAGAGAAAATATGTTAACTCCCTTTGAAAATTTGAACCTATGAATTTTATTCTAAATTTTTCATTTTATGAAAAACGCGCTGAGAAAGTCTCGCGGAGAAAGCCTCGTTAGCGAAAAAACTCTTTGAACTGACCAGGGAACAATTAATTAATAAAAACGGAAAACGGTATTTTAACTGTTCTAGTTTTAAATCCGGCAGAAATGTTCCAGTTATAAGTAGAAAAAAATTGAGAATGATAGCGTTATTAGAATGTCAGATGCGAGAATTTTAAGAAATCCGAATGAAAAATTAACATAAAAGTGACTAACTTTCAAAAATTTCTCAAAATTTAGTAAATTATGTTTGAAGCTCAAAACAAATTTCATTAGAAAGACAATTGTTTGTTCTATTCGATGGTGTATCCCGAACTAATAGATAATTGATGTGTAAATAGTTTATTTCAGTCATTAACAATTTTATTGCAATGGAAATGATATGAACTGTTGTGTGAGTTTTCTCAACGACATCTACTCTCTACACTCTTTACTATTAAATATTGCATGCGCCCCACGTTTTTCGTTTTAAATCTGTATGGGGTTATAAATCTGTATGGGGCATAGAAATTATTTTATACTTTTTAGTCCGTTTGAAAAACGTGGTATATTAAAATTTTTATTTTATTTAAATAATTATTTTCTGCTTTTTAGTCCTGTGTGTGAAATTTTGCAATCGATTTTAAACATCTTGATGAGGTTATGACGGAGACATGTGGCAAATTTCAGGTTTATTTCAGTTTCTCTTCACCTGATCATAAATAGAAAATTGTTATTTTCCTGAAAAATTAAGTTACGTGACGCAGAGACCTTCGAGATATAATGAAAAACGTACTACGCATGCGCAAAGATATGGCTAAAATGTGGGGGTGCTTCGATGACCCCATGGGACATCCATATACCTAAGAACCAAGTCTGTAATGTTAATAGTTTTCGAGATATAATGAAAAACGTACTGCGCATGCGTCATACAAAATATGAAATGACGCGAATGAAGCGAATTAATATTGCATTGTCATCTAGTTCTGAGCTATGTTTAAAGTTTCAAGTCTCCAGCTCATCGGGAAGTTAGTTTAAAATTCATTGTAAAATTTGTACCGAACAGACAGACAGACAAGAAAGCGAGTTAATAAAAACGTGGTAAAAAAAAAAAAAATTAGCGTGATTCCACTTAGACCTAGTACACTTTTTTGATACTCATATATTCGAAAATAATAAATGAAAAATATTTCATAATTATTAAAAATAAATTATTAGTTTTAAAGATCAAGTTTTATAGAAATGGTTTCAGTGAAGCTGACTTCGGTGAGTATTTTTGCTCACAGATACTAACTCTACATAAAAATAAATTATATAATTTCTAATAATATAACTATAAAATTATTAGAATACTAATAAAATTATTATAATAAAAATATTTTATTAAATTAATAATAATAAGCAAAATTAAGATTTTAAAACTTCAAGAAAGTTTTATCGATCCTAAACTATTGAAAAACTATCCTTATTTTAATTTTCTTTAAATTCATAGAATATTCTTATTTTTTGTCCCTGGGGGCCCTCTTTTTCCCTCCCATGGTAGAAAGCTTTCATATCAATAAAAAAATATCTCCAACTTTTCTACTCATGATAATTTTTCGGGGGGATAAAAACATCGTGATTCCGTTTTTTTCCCTGAATCTTCTGCTGTTAATCATTTATTCGAAATTAAGCAATAAATAAATTAATAAAACATGTTAATTAATTATTATTATTAATTTAGAAGCAAATTTTAAGGAAATGTTTTCTGCCAAGACGACTTCCTCAAATATTTTTACTCTCAAACACTACAGACTAAATTTTCCCGATCCTTATATAAATAATAGTTTAAGAAAACTCGTCTTTTTAAATAAAACCTCGATTGCACAAGGCTTCCCGAGTCGTTTCTGACAGCGCCTCTCATGGGAAAATCAGACAGTAAAGTAAGGGAAATGCAGTAGTGTGTCTGCTCTCTGTCTGAAAATAAGAGACGCGCAAGGAAGAGAAAGGGGGAATAATGGGGAGATCGAATGTCCTCTTTTTGTTCAAAATTAATTGGAACAGAGAACCCTTTCAAATCTAAAGATAGGATTTGGGTTCTCCTTTGTTATATGAGTAGGCTGAAGAAGTTTTAGCTTTTTTATATAACAGATCTTTTTTAATATAAAGCTCTCTTTTGTACATAACGGATCTTTTTTTTTGAGAAGTTTGGTTAATGTTCGATATAAACATGTAAAAGGGTAAATTCAAAGGCTTTTCGAATTTAAAATCATGTAAAAATAATATCTTGTATAATACGATTATCTAAGAAATAACTCCTTAAGTGTCTAGCTTTTTCTAGATAAAATTTTTCGTTTTAGGAATGTTTTGTTTTGATTTAACTAAGAGTACACCGTATTTTTAACTTGTTTACGTATTCCATGTAATTTTAGTGTCGAATTATAATGTCCATAATTGAAAATAGTTTGCAAGTTTAGAATTACGTTAATTTGATGCACATATGGTGCATGAGCGCGTCATTAAAGGCGCCAGAAGATTGAGAGAATATGACGTTGGCAGGAACAGTTTTAATTTAGCTCTCTTGTAAAATTAGTTAATAAAATAAAATTTATTTTAAACCGAAATGTTGTTGATCAAAATTCATTTATGCAGACAATATTACGCAGGAGGAATCCTCATTAGAAATAAATTACCCGCCTGGATTGTTAACCACAGCCTGGAATCAACCACAAAGCAAAGAAGCAAGGAATCCAAAAAGTAAACTTTCAAGTTTCGTCGGAATTTCAACTGGGCCTCAACAACACAGGAAGCTACCGTAGAAGACCAAGAAAGAGGTGAGATTTCGCCTTTTCTTATTCTGGTTTTATCCTGGCTCTCAGGTTGAAACGAAGAGCATTTTCTCCCCTTCTGTTTCCTTGATTTAGGGGTCTATTCTGGTACCCCCGGATGGGTTGGGAGTTGGGTTGGGTTCCATTGTTAACGTGCGGAACCCAACCCAACCGGGGGTACCAGAATAGACTCCTAAATCCATTTCTCTTCTTCATCGCTTTCCCTTGAAGTTCTCCGCTCTAGGTTACACTGCTGCAAACGATTTATAATTAACCCTAAAAATACCAGAAGCCATTATAAAATTTAAAAAGAATTGTGATAGCGTGGTGGATGGCGTTTCTTGCTTCAAAAGGGACAAGCTGACTGAGTTTCGGTTTTATGATTAGAATTTTGTGGGTTCGATACCCGATTCTATAAAAAAATCCACCGTATAGTCGACCTAGTGCATGTTAAATGCATCGGGGTCAAACGTCCTCCGGCTAATGCGGCATGGGAATTTGGTTTGGTTTATTATTTTAACATCCCTTTTGAAGTTACACAAGGGCTATTTTAGAGTTTAGTTTAGTTACATTAACGTCCCGTTTTGAAGCAACACGAGGGCTATTTCGGGATGGACCTCTTAATTTTGAACCGCGGTCAGATCACGAAGAAGACAACTGAACTGGCACCTCCCTCTCCAAACTTCCATACCACACTAGCGGGAGGACGTTTGACAACCTAAGTATGATTTAACGTGCACCGGACCCGCTCACACACCAGTTCTTCGGTGGAACCTGGAACTCTCCGGCCCCGAGGTCGAGACCTTACCACCAGACCACCGCGGCCCTCCGATCCTTTTCGAAGGAGGTACATATCGTCATCGGCGATGGGTAATGTACTGTCGGAATATAAAGGGTTAATGTTAATATTCTTCTAAAAGAATGCCATCACCACTGGCATAGCGAGAACATATAGTGCTGGAGATAAGAAAGAATGTATGCAACATCATATTTGTCGATTCAAATGTAATAAAAACTGATAGTTCGCCTTCGCGGTTCCTACTCGAGAACGTTTGGCCCACGTCATATTTAACGTGCACCAGGCCTACAAACACGGTGGCTCTTCAGTGGAATCGGGTGTCCAACCTGGAGTCCTCCAGTTCGGAGGCCGAGAACATGACACTAGGCCGCCGCGGCCCTGCCTATTTTAGGGAAGAAACTCGTAATTTTGAACCGTGGTCAAATAACGAGGGTGACACCTGAAGCTGCACCCACTCTCCAAAGCGCCCCTCTAAGCCTAAATTTAGACGTTTAGTCCTCGACGGTAGATTTAATGCATCCAGATCCACATATACGGTTGATTATGAATGGAATCGAGTAATACAACATACATTTTACAACAATACTTTTCATTGTTTAGCGGGTCTATTCTGGTACCCCCGGTTGGGTTGGGAGACGTCACTTTTTCCCGTTGTTAACGTGCGAAAAAAGTGACGTCTCCCAACCCAACCGGGGGTACCAGAATAGACCCGCACATCATGCAACCACTATTCACAATTACGAGGTCGGTTCCTTGCAGACATCGTGTAGCTGGTTGTTAATATAGTAGAATCTCGGGAATCCAAACTAATTGGGGCTGACCTCTGTTCGGATCTCGGGAAAATAAGATTATCCGGAAAATCCTGTAAAATTCTCTTGATATACCAAATCCAGTAGACTATTGACTTTGGGTACTCTATGAAAGAATATTGAAAGAACTAGACGCGATTCGCATCGTCAAGCAGGTTTAGTTCCTTATGTCAGAAGAGGATAACCGCTTTTGTTTCCACTAATTGAGATGCTGTATCCATTCTTGAATACCCATTAAAATGTTTCTTTTAAGATAGGAATAAACATTAGCTTTGTTCCTGATTCCAAATTGATATTTTCCTTCATTTTTTAATAAAAATGTTTCAGAAAATTAAAAAAAGATGTTCGGATTATCCGACATTTCGGATTTCCGAAGTTTCACTGTATAACATATCAAATCAACTCAAATCAATCCATTCACTGCGCAACTTATCGGCGCACAGAAGAGGAATTTTGTAATGACTTCGTTGGCAACGGGACTTAAGATAAAAGCAGAAGTCGAAAACTAGGCCCTGATAATTCGTTTTTCTCGTCTCAAATAAATTGGAAAAGTATCCGTGACTTTTTTTTCTGGATTGAATTTTTTTCCCCTTCGTTGATGGCCGTCCTCCCACATGGCCGATTGCTTAGTTTCAAATCTGCGCATTCAACGATCACAAAGTTTTTTAAACAGCAAGCAGAAACCTCAAGCGGCCAAATCGATGGTGTCAAAATCAGCGGAAATGTAAGCATATATTTTAAAGTTTTCTTATAATAATCACCTGTCTGGAAAAATTAGACTTAAGGCCGAAATATCATTTGCTTTTTTTTCTGCGATGTCTCTTTGATAATTGCATTTATATGCAATTTTCTCGTTTCGAAACATTTCAATTTATTGACGACGCGTGTGCAGTAACTTAGAAAACTTGTTATATTTGGATTTTCATTACTTGCACGTTTTTATAAGTATAAATATTCATGCTAGCTGCTTGTTTCACTTTGATTAGATAATATATATTGGATGTGAGTTGTCGTTTTGATTTTATTTAAACCTTAAACGCCCAATGTTGCTTTTAAGCAACTACCCAATTTTGTCTTCTAAAATCTTGATAATAAGATTGAAGCTCGAATGTCTGTTGTGGCCAATAGGATACATACTGAAATTTTTATTGAATCGATTTCCAACATATAGATGGCAGCCCGAGTGCCGATGAAAGAAATAAAAATAAATTCATGTTTTTCACTTGAGGCTGCATCCTTTTTGCTTTGTTTGTACGCGTGAGAATACCATGTTTCATTCGACAATATTGATGGAAATCCCTTATCCGTATTATTAGTGTTTAATATTGTGGAATCTTGTGAAGGAACTTTTTCTCGACTGAAGCTCAGTGTTGTTGATTGGTAAGTTTTTTAGCCATAAACCACACTTGAAACAAAATGATTTTTAAAGTATTTTTCCCATGTTTTATTCAAGAAACGAAAGTCAAATATCTTTAAATCAATTTTTTAAAAATCGGGCTTTTAGGGGTTAACCCTCCGTTAGTCGCAAAATCTCCGTATGCAGCCTGCATCTACTGGCTGTTTTAACGCACTTCGATTTGAATTTTCCTTGCAGAATACTCGATCTTCTCATTAGGATTAATTTAATATGGTCGTAGAGGGAAAAACTATCAAAATCGAATGAATATATCGTAGAATAGATTTAAATCCGCGAGACACATTGCGACCATTTAAGGACAAAAATGTTTGATATCCTAGTACAGATCGAAGCGATAAGCGACGAATTTCAGAAATTCCTAGAACTAACAAGCAACGCCACCTATCTCAATTTTTTGAAATCTCAGAGGAAGAAAATACTAGATTTTTTCTCAACCAACAGCGGATATTTCGAGGCTTTTTTTCACATTCGTTAGGACCCAGTGGCGTCCAGTGGCGTAGCGGGTCATGATTTTTCGCCTCCCCTCGTTATCGTCATCAGTGACTTAGCATGTTTAAACGGCACTAGAGGCAAGGCATTTCTTCGCCCCTCAACGCATTTGACTTTAAAAGTGTCATAAAAGCATTTACGTTCTGTGAGCATGACCAGTCGCGTTGCGAGGGTGAGTGGTGCATGGATCATATGATTTTTTTTACTCCAGTCGTCGTCAGTGGCCTAGCAAGCGTAAATGAAGTCCGAGTCCTGATTTATTTTCAAGCCCACTCGTCATATTTTGCATTGAAAATAATATAAACTCGGCAATGTTTTGACTCCATGCCCCCCCAAAAAATCTGGCGCCCGGGGCATCAATACCCCCTTGTCGCTACGCTACTAGTGGTCTTTTTTTCTATCAGATGTTAAAAAAGTTCAGAGATATTCATCATTGGTTGCGAAACGTCGAGTATTTTCTTCTTTGAAACTTCAAAAAATTGCGATAGGTGGTGTTGCTTGTTAAGCGACGGATTCTTGGAATTGTTCCTAGCGTTGCATACCGACAGACCGTCCCACCAATATGAAGCAAGGTTTTGCGCCAAGGCTACTCGGAAAGAGCGAGGCCCTGCCAAGAGTGTGGGGTGAGGTCAAAGGTTAACCCCAGTGGCAAGGGAGAGAAGCGAAGAGGGGCGAATTCTTGTCTTTGTTTTGGTCAGGCTACTCGAAATTACAAATTCAGCTTAATATGAATTTCAGTGTAAATACATTGTACAAATAACTGCATTATTAAAGACAGTGTTGTCGGGATTGTCTTTCAACATCGGTTACTTTATAAGCAACGAGGGAAAATCGATATTCCGCTCAGCTAAGACCCTAGCAAAAGGAGGGAGCAGAGGATTTTTGTTCCTGGAACATCTCGCGGTTTAACGTTACGTTTGCGACTTGTTCCTGTGTGTAAACTCTGTATGTGCCTTGCCTATCCTTAAAGCTGTCAGACCTTTTGACTTGTCCTACATTAAAATGATCAAAAATGCGAAAGACAATCTTGCGTAATGAAGTTACCTTAATTATCTTGGAAACTAATTAAATGAATCTTTGGTAAGCAATTCAGGGATGGGAGCAATATTGGACAAAGCGATTAACACTAACAATAAAGCTTCATTCGTCAGTTTGAGAAAAAAGAGCAGAAAAATTGTCCTTTTTTTTCAATACCGAAAGAGCGTACGTTAAACTTTCAATAGTGAATGTTTTTTATTGTTTGACTTTCTATTTTTGTTCAAGAAAATCTAGATATACATTAAAAAGTAATGAGAGTATTTCTTTTTTGCAGATGGCCCCCGCCAAGAAAAGAAGTAAGTTTCAATTTGGCACGTAATACATTTGGTAGTATATTTTATAAGTAGGCTAAATTTATTTTATCTGAATATGAACGTAAACAATAAGCTTGTCATAATGTCTTTACATGAGTGTTAAAGTGTAGCCCAAAGAGGTAATTCAAACATGAGTTTTGCACGAAACTTTTATTTTGAAAAACAGTTGCATATCCATTTCATAATTTAAATTTCTCGCGGTAATATTCTACATGATAATCGCATAAGTGTGGCATGTGAAATTTGAGGAGTGTAGTAACAATGGAGGTGTTGGTTATCTACTATTTAAACGATCGAAGTTCAATTCAAATGCATATTTACGGATCCTACATAGTAGAGAATGAGGTTGGCTCTCAGCGTCACGTGACTTGGCTTGCTTCTTAATGACGTCGTGAAGCTGTAAACAGTACTTACCATTGCTGAAAGTTCGTCCTTTATTTGTTTTATTCTAAAGTATACTTCATTTGCTTGAGAAACATCTACATAATCATAATTAGAAGGTAGTTTTGATTTCTCCACGATGCGATAGTGCAGAGGTTCTCAACCTGTGGTACGCGTACCCCTAGGGGTACGCGAAGGACCAGTTGGGGGTACGCGAAATCAAAGTCGGTAATGGCGGACACAAGAAACTACAAAGGATTAAAGAAGTTACAGTATTTTGTTTTCCTAAGTTCGTATGAAATGTAAAAGTGAAAGTTGTGCTAGTCTAAAACCTACGCTCAAAATAAGAAAGCAACAGAAAACCTGGCAAATGATTGATATTTTGTCTTAACCAGCCTCGATTAAGCATGAATCATCAGTGTGTTCGCAGAAGCTGTAGCTTCACTAGGCGCCAGTGTGGTATGCTTTTTTTGTTCTTCTAGTTTAAGCGTATCGAGAACAATCCGGATTCCTCTCAAAGATTCTTGTTTTGACGTTATTAAAAGCATGATTAAACGCAGGCATCATTAATTGCTCGATTGGGATGCATAATGAATAACGACTGTCCATATAAATCAAGCTTTGTGTTTTATGAGTGCTCAATTTGATTCTTTTGGTTTGTGGCACAAAACTGGCGTTTGTAGGCTGTACGTGCTCAATTTGAAGTGCTTATCTTGAGAATGACTTCAATTCGATGTTGTTTGATTTCTCAAAAATGGACAAGTGGTTGAAAACTGGAACTCTTAAGAGAAAAGCATCTAGAACTGAAATTCGAACCACCGATTTGGCAGCTATGGAGATAATTGTGGATCAGCAATATGATTGAATTGCAAAAGCCGACTGATTGGCCTGTTCAGGTAAGAAATAAAATTGATTTTGTTAAAAAAAACCCCAAACATCAGTGCACCTCCGAAGAAGAGAGAATATTCTTACGAATACTTAAAATATGGATTTTCCGTCACGGGTGATGAAGATTGTCCAAAACCACTCTCCATTGTTTGTGGAGGGATCTTGTCAAATGGCAGCATGAAACCATCTTTACTAATGCGCCATTTAGCGGGTAATTCAACTAACCCGATTGTTCAAATTCAATTGTGTGGAGACATGGACAGCCTACATACTAAGTTACTTTTGCACACAGAAGTGAGATGGCTTTCGCGAGGAAATGTACTCATAAGATTGTTTGAACTGAGACATGAAGTTCATTTGTTTTTTGAAGACCACCTTTTTATGTTGAGCTCTAAATTTTAAGAAGGTGAATCGTTGCAGCAGCTTGCGTACTTATCTGACATTTTTTCAGAAATAAACTTAATTTAGGAATTCAGTACTATTCCATAACCATTTGTAAGGTAACTGACAAAATTGAGTCTATGATTAAGAAGCGGAATTTTTGGGAATCCTGTATAAAAAAAACCAGTATGAAGTTTTTGAGACGCTTCACAGCTTTTTATCTGGGAACGAACTTAATTTAACAAAACAAGTAAAATCTAGTACGATAGCACATCTAAAAGAACTTAAGTTGTCGTTCAGACAATATTTTCCGAAGCTCAATGATGCAGATATATGGATTTTAAATCCATTCAACGAAGCGCTTTTTCAAAAAACTGAAAAATCAACAATTTCTGAAAGGAAAATGAATTGAACTTTCCACTGATTCTTCATTAGAATCCGAATTTAAAAAAGAAATTTGACTTCTGGGTAGCAGTGAAAGAAGAGTACCAAGAACTCGGTGTTAAAGCAATAAAATATTTAATACCTTTCACGAACACAGAATTTGTGGAAAGAGCATTCTCATCGTATACACATTAAGGATAAATATCGAAATAAGCTTGACGCAACTCCAGACATGAGATTATATTCTTTCTTCATTCGAACCCAATTTTATAAAACTCAGCTCCATGAAACAAGCTCAAGGATCGCATTGAAATTTTCTTGCACTTGAATAAACTAATTATTACGAAGTGTAATTTTTAGCTAACCTTATAAGTTAATGTGATTCTTATTACAATACTGTTTTTATTTGTTTTGCCATTTAACTAATACTATTTTAAAATTGGAATAAAATATAAAATTAAAAATAAGTCCTGCAAATGCCATTAATTCGCGTTATTTGACTCTTAAGCTTACCCAAGCCCGTAACATTATTGATAAAAACTCCTTTGCATAGACGGATGATTGGGGGGGGGGGGGGGGCCCCCGGAGGGGGTACGCGAAAATGAAAAGACTAATCAAGGGGTACGCGAGGGGGAAAAGGTTGAGAACCCCTGCGATAGTGGAAGACAAAATAATGGTTAAAATTCCGCCTAAGCGCGTTGCTATGACGTCATTAAGAAGCAAGCCAAGTTACGTGACCAATGAGAAGCGACCTCATTCTCTATGTAGGATCCGTAAATATGCAATTCAAATCTTCCATCGGAGAAAAAAAATTATTTTTCCACAAAGAATAATATACAACCTTTTCTGACACTCTAAAGGTTGCCATTTTAGATATCGTGTATAATGAACAAAATATAATCGTTTTCGGAGACTGCTTTTTCATTTGCGGTTGTGGAAAATTTCTTTACGGATTTTCATAAAATTTTGTCACTCCTCCCAAAACAGGAAAACACTTCTTAAAAATGGACTATTTAAGAATTGAAATCTTGTTACAATAGCAATCTTTGAAAATTTAATAACTTAATTATTATAATGATTATTTAATAACTTTTTCTAACAAATATTGAAGAATCTGAAATGAGGCATTTGGTAAGTTTTACCTCGGGGCCATCTACATTTTAAGAAGCCTAGCTTTAACCCTTTGCACTCCAAAGGATAATAAGATGCGTAATTATTCATACCCGTGTGAGTGTAAGAATTGATTTGGCGCTTTAGAAAGCTAAAAAATATTAATTTGTTTCAATTCCTAAAAATTTATCTGCTTTTGCTATATGGTTTTTAAAATAAGCGCTATCCAACAAGAATGTGTAAAAGATGCATTATTCAGAATGTCGAGTCTGACTCGACACGAGTGCAAAGGGTTAATACATAATTGTAAATGAGCTTTTTTAAAAGGTACGAACATTTATATACACGGAGTATAAATCGTAAAATGAAAGAGTATAAAACGTGAAATGAAATGTGTTATATTGTTTTAATTATTCAAAATTCCTCTGTTTTTGGTTTGATATTAGGTATGAAAATCGGTGTTTTAGGCCTTACGGCGTAACTGATTGCAAGAAAATGTCAAACTTTTTATATTTTAGTAATTCGCAATAACTTCATCCCCTGAAGAAACGTTATTGTGCTTTAATTGCGGTTTTTCATTTTACGTTTTATACCCTTTCATTTTATGATATCTACCACAGCGCTTTTGGAATTGCAGCTTTTAGCGCATTCATTGCGTATGTGATATATTTATATACTTTTACATCTGTTGCTATTCGCATTTTTATCTTCACTCGGATATACCTTAAATTCGTTTTTTCATATCTTTTCGAATTTGATATGAAAGCTTTATTTTATTTTTCTATTGTGTTTTGCTTCTTGTATATACTTTATGCTTATCTTGTAACTTTCTAAATCCTGAATTTTTTTTTTCCCTTTTTAAGGCCGAAAGTCGACTGAATCCCACGGAATTAATGAAGGGGCATCGACTTCAAACGGTAAATATTTTAAAATTCTATTCTTTCATCATAGTCTTAAACTCGGTAGTTAAAACTTGCATGCCTAGGAGGCAAGACTTGTACATCTTTCTCGGTACATGGCGTAAAGTTCAGCTTTTTATTTGACGAACTGATATTAGAATTGGTACAAATGCTCTGTCTGTTTGAAGGATAAAATTATTAAACTTTGCAATTATTTAACCTTGAAAGGGAAAAATATCTGCAAAAGAGGGGCAGTAGGTTGTCCTAGACACGCCCACATTTTTCATCTTCATAAATGCGTAAGCAACTGTACCTATAAACTAAGAAACTAATAAAATAGTTACTGGTTCAATCCGTTTTCCCATCTTCATTCTCCTTACTTGCATGTATTCATCTTGGCGAATTTTATTAATGTTACTATCTTGGGTTACATCTAGCGTAAGTTAACGGGGAAGAATATACAAATGATTGAACTTCGGATATCTTGACCTTTTGACCGAGTAATTTTTAAATCGCTGTTTAGATGCAACGTTTTCAAACGTGTTGCGAAGCTTTATTAGTATATGATCCAACCGGTGGCGGCTCGTCAGCTCAAAAACAAGCAGTGCTGCAAAAGCTGTACAGACCCAAGTTGTAAGAAAGTTTGTGCTGATTATTTTGTTATATAATGATACTGGAAATAGTCCAAGTTGTAAGCAAAAAAACTGGGAAGAAATTTGTTTTTGGCTGTAACTAAAATTCCAACCAAGTTTTGGTGGCAAAGCCTCAGATTCGTAAAACAAAAGAGCAAAAAATTGCAACTCTACCAGAATTTGATATAAAACGACTACTGTGGAAAACGCAGCTCAAGGACATCCAATTTCGATTTGAAAGGGTTGCTTTTTTTCTCCGGACTGAGCTCTCAGCGTTGCTCAGGGAGCGATTTTTGATCCTTAGGAGGGCAAAACTCAACTCTCGACTGATTTTCCGTCTTTTTACTTTTTTGCCATTTTCGTTGATCATTGAACTCTCAAAGTTGAAGCAAGCCAATTAGAATAAAAAGGGGAAATGCAAGCGTTTAAAATTTCAGGGGGGACTGCAGCTCTAATAGACAAGCCGCCACTGGACCCAACGCGATAAAAGTACAAAGTAAACAACTATACTAAATCCATGAAAATCGCAAGATGCAGCAGAAAATACTCGCTTCCAACCCTTCGGAAATCGCAGGACACGCAGATAGAGGATTAAGTTACCAAAATACCCGAAGCAAGAATAATGCAGTTTCATATTATAGGTATAAGCTTAATGCGCACGTGCAGGAGGCTACTTATTGCTTTCTTTAGAGTGTACCTAATTTTCAAATGAAGCTGCAGTTAAAAAGGAGTTTATGGAATTTTTATTTTTGGTAACTGTAAGTAACGTCTATTAACCTATTTTCGATTGAATATCTTAGCCTCGTTCTGTAGCTAGAATCCCTTTTATTCAACAGCAGAAAATCGAGCTACTTGCGTGATTGTCTTGGTGCAAAGTTCACATCCGTGCTTTGAGAAAGTATTTCGAAATCGCTCAAAATGGCATGGATTCGAATATATTGACCGGGACAACCACTACATTAGTAAGGATCTAGAAATCACCGTACCTGAATGATGGATAATTTTGCCTCTGTGTAATTGGGTTGATTTGGATGAAGTGTAGCGGGATAAAACATTGCTGTACAGATTGTACCATCAAAAAGGTTCGTTCGAGAATTTCTGGTGCATGGCTTCATACCTGAGCCGCTTATTAACCTAAAACCACCTATCGTTTAAAATCCCTATAGGTGACCTTCAGGTGTTTATTCAGAGACCTTCTCGTGTTGCTTCAAAGCGAGGCGTAAATAGAACTCGACTAGACCACACCATGACTCGGCATCTTTCAACTTCGCTAAAGTAATGGTTTAAAATGTCTTTGTATCACAATGGTGTCTGTAGTCTTGGCATTGAGATTTTAACACGTCGGTCGCCATAATTCACTCCTAAGATTCGAACCATATAGTGAATTCTGTCATCTCTTAATCTCGGTAGAGAAAGCATCGTATAATTATTCAAAATATCTGCGTTCAAGCACTTCAAATATTTGGACTGAAAATAATATAGCTGGAATTCGCTGGGTTGAGGATTTTATGAATTGTCGGGATAATTGGGCCATTTTAGACAACTGAAAGTAACGCAAAATGGCGAACAATGAAAACAAGCAAAACTAAATTACCTCGAAACCAGATAAATTTTGCTAGGTCGCTGTATTTTTCTGTAAATTCGTTATATTTCAACAATTTGTTTGAGTGAAATGAGTCATTTGTTGAAAGTTGGCCCATGGGGAGCACCTTTCAACAAATTTAGGCTTTATTTCAAATGCATAATTTCGCCTTTTGATTATGACTGGGAATTCTGATACAAAGTAAGTAGCTGCCTAAGATTCTGTTGTAACTAATGATGCCAAATACTGAAATATAAACTTTTTGTAAAAATGACGTTATACTAAAAATCGTTGAAAGGTGCCCCTTTCCCTTACGTCAGTTGCGCTTTTTGATTATTGCAGTGCAATACCCTGTTGAATATTGCTTTATCTTGGGGAGGTATAGCCTAATATGGCTCTAGTGCCATAACGCCCGCAACAAATGATTATCCCGAGGAGAGGATGAGATGGATAGTTTCTATTGGTTAGGGTGTAGAGCAAGCCGTTTCGGAGGAATCTAGAAATGTTTTGTTTACATATTGTGAGATTTCATAGTTAATTTTAAATTTTCTCAACTAAACGGAGCAAGACTGGGGTTGAATTCTTGGATTCCACTTTATAATATTTCGTACCGTAATGCGCTCACTCTAGAACTGAATCTAATAATCGGAATTCTTGACGGTCATCAGGTAGTTTAATTTGACTTAATTTTTAAACGATAGCCTACAAACGGGCTCTTGTGCCAAAACCCTTAACAAACCAATTTCCAAATGAACACGGTATTCAGAATTTTCATTTCTTCCTATGAAAGTAACGGTAGTCCCTCAGTAATGCTGCAGCTATCGGACCAGAGGACTACCCGATTAGTGGAAGTTAATTTGAAAAAACTCATTTTAATAGCAAAGCCTTATTGCACAAAATTATACAGAAAATTATACTTTAGAAATGAGTACAGTGCAACCCCGATTAACCGAACTAAAAGGGAGGCATAGCGATTTTTTCGGTTAAGCCATAAACACCCATTACCATTTTGTATTTAATTGCAGTATGCAATTCTAAAATGAACTCGAAGTTCTCTCTGTAGGATGTACTTGCGTTCTTTATTAACCCTTGAAAGGGCCATTTTTTCCTAGTAGTGTTATAGTAAAATTATATTGGATCGAGATTCATTTTGAGAAATTCATTTAGCGTATTCGACGACAATTTTTTGTTAATTAGCAAAATTAATTATGAAGTTCAAACACTTAGTTATGGTTTAAAAAAAAAACTGGAGCGTCCAGATCTTTGTTTCATAGAAAAATTTGTCGAACTAATGGCAACTCTAAAAAATGCATTTAAAAATTGAAGTTGGTGGCAAGTATACTTACCACGGCCTTGGAAAGGGTTCAAGTTAACCCTCCGTCGGGCGCAATATTCGCACCGGCGAGTTCGGGCACAATGCGCCTGACAGGCACAGGTAAACAATATCGCAATTTATAAGAATACCCATTAATTTTTATTTTGGCATTCTAAAATTAATCGCCGACCTTCTTGAGGAGACTAAAGAAAAGTAGAGATATCGTTGCAAAAGAGTTTCGCCTTCTCGATTATTTCCGTGCGTACGTGTGTCCGATTATTCCATAGAGTACACACCAGCGATGATTGTCTGACGGAGCACACGAACTCGGCGGTTCACAATCTCCGAAACCTGATGTATAACATCTGTAACCCTGGCTTAAGACGAGTTTGACAGTTAGATTAAGGATACCTGAAGAGAGATAAGGATTATTGCTGAAAAGGAAATTAATTTGTGGTTAGGTCCCATTACATGCCTCATTTATTCATCTTCACTCGATTCAGTCATTCAACCTGCCATTCACGCATGCATTCAAGATATGGGAAGGAAAATAAATACATAATAAAGTTTTAATATGAGTTAATTATGAGCTTAAAATTAGGCGAGTTAATTTATAAAATGGGTATACACATTACCTGAATTTTGGCACTGGTGTAGGCGATTTCTGGTCAAGTCTGGTCAGTGTCTATGGCTTAGTCCCGGGGGAGCCTTCCGTATTGGCCCTGATAAGGGCTCGTCTCCTTAAGTAGTTCTTCATGTTATGGTGGATTCATCTGGCCTAATCCGTAGAGTACGTGTTTTTGGATTGCGAATTCAGGGGCATTTCGGATGTCCAGAGTCTCGGTTAACCAGAGTTCGGCTAACCGGGGATACCGCTTTTACATGGAGAGAAACGGGCATGGCAGTGATATTCACAACGCAGCCCTAAATTAAGGTAATGTCTTTATTTTGTAGAGAGGACTGGGCTAAACCGCGACGGCTATTGACTGTCCAGAGATGGTGGCAGTTTTTGAAGACAGCCAGATGAAGCTCGTAAGCCAGCTCGAAATGTAGACACTAAATGTAGATTTGTTTTTAATGAAAAGAGATTATTCTCGGTTAAAACAATTCTTTATTATGTTTCCTTTTAGATTATTTAGAGATAAATCATCAATACTGCGTTTATTTAACATCTTCTAGAATTAAACATTATTAAAATTACTTTTAACAATAAATATTCATTTATGCATCAATTTCACATTATGTATTTCTTAAAACTTGAATATAATGGGGTTATCCAAAATTGTTTCCAATTGGGGTCCCGCATCTCCCAAGGCCGACCCTGTCTTGATGCTGAGCTTCTAGATATTGTGTATTAATGCTGAAAGAAAACTTAATAGTGCATTCGTCCTGCTCGTTGTAATAATTTGCATTGTGTTCTTTCGCAGGAGTCGCCACTCCGTACGAAGCTTTGGCGTCTGAAAACGCCAAATTCAGTCGGGAATGCCCTCTGATATGGATCCAGTGCGAGAAATGCAAAAAGTGGCGCCAATCGGATCGGTACTTCGAGCGAAAGGAAGTTCCGGATGACTGGCAATGCACAATGTGGATGACGGGTATGGATATTGGCTATTTCTTTTACAAAAGGATATTAACCCTCCGACTAATTTTTTAAAATCGCTATTTAGATGCAACGTCTGCAAACGTGTTCAGATACCGTTTAGTCGAGCGAGTTGTTATTTATATGCAAAGCCTCGTTAGTATAATGATTCAACGCTATAAAAGAACAGAGTAAACGCATTAGCCTGTGAAAATCGCAGGATGCAGCAGACAACAGACTTGCTTCCAAACAGCGGGAAAAGCATTCGGTGGTTTAACACTTCGTTAGTCGTAATATCCAATAGATACACATGCAGTCTGTATCTATTGGCTGTTTTTTCAACGCATTACGAGGCCGGTGGCCTAGTGGTAAGGTCTCGACCTCGGGACCGGAGGGTCGCAGGTTCGAAACCAGATTCCACTGAAGATCCGTAGTGTATGGGGCCTGTTGCACGCGAAATCATGCGTAGTGGCCAAACGACCTCGCGTTGGTGTGGCGCGGAAGTTTGGAGAGGGAGTGCCAGTTCGGGTGTCGTCCTCGTCATCTGACTGCGGTTCAAAATTACGAGGTCCGTCCCTAAATAGCCCTCCTGTCGCTTCAAAACGGGACGTTAATATAATCGAGCCTCAACGCATTGCGACTTGAATTTTCTTGCTGAATGTTCATTTACTTTCTGACTTGGGATAATTATATTTGTAATTGGAGAAATTATTAAAACCGGATGAGCATATGGAATAGATTTAAATCTTCGAGATGCATTGTGACCCTTTTTAGAATGAAAACGATTGCGACTAAAGGTGGGTTAACCACTTAACTGGTTTTCTCAATTATCTAATTAGATGCCACCTATTTTGGGAATGCATTGTCATTTTAATTCCAATTCAAACCTAAAGGACAGTTGAAATGTTTATGGATTCAAAGTAATTTTGGTATCCAATTATAACGTCTGTGAATGACTTTTGTTTTAGTTTAAGTTTAAAATTGTGATAATTCGATGAACGTATGGCTTACGGGCAAACCAGTTAAGGGGTTAACACTGAACGTACCTCGAACTTGTCCTACTTGGAGTTTTAATATATCAGCGAAGTGCCCGGTGCCATTAGTACTTGTATTTGCTCTTTTCAAATGTTTTATTTTCAAAGTCGGCATTGCTTTTACAATGGTTAATGATGAAATTGCACATGAATCAAACTCCCCGAGCAAAATCTGTTACAAAGCAAAACTCAATATATACCTTTGTTCGAAAGTGGGAAGTAATTTTGATGGTGAATTACAAGCAAAGCGGTGTTCTCCTGATTCTTATGCGTGTATTTACAAGTTAACTTCCAAAGTCATGGCGGTTGTTACGCAGTGGCATAGGGAAGCGAGATAAGTTTCAATGCCCAGACGCAGTCTCGAGTAGGAACCGCGAAGACAAAATGCGAGTTCTTATTGCATTTGAATCGACGAACATGACCTAGCATACAATTCTTTCTCTTGTCCAGCACTACGTATTGGGATGGATCGAAAATTCGAAGTGTGGATAGAATAATCTACGTAGGGTGCAAAAGTTTAAGTGGACTAGCATACATGCAAAATTTTTTCAACTTTGTTTAATTCTTCCGGTGCCGTAAGACGATTAAATGTTTGCAAAAAAAAACGATTTTTATGCAAATTTTGAATTGAAAATAAAAAATGCGTTAAAGAAACGATTTTGCAGGAAAAAACGTATATAGGAGAGAATGAGAATATATTTTTTAATTAAATGAATAAAATTATTTTTGTATATTCAGACCCACAACTACCTTTTTTTTCTTTTTACAATGTAACACAATTTTACTTTATTTCGAAGACTAAGATAAACTACGCCACAATCTCTACTTTTCCTAAACAAAAACGCATCGTTACAGGGAAAACTTCGGCAAAAGCGTTCTTTTATTCCTCCTTCCCTTGTTTTTTGAACGAGTCGAAATCGTAAAAATGTCTATTTTTAACTATTTTTGGGCGTTTCGACCACCAGAAGATGTCAATGAATTTGAATAATGCTAAAAAACGTAAACTAATATATCCAAAATAACTTTTTTACCCGGAACTAAATGGCATTTTGAAGATATTTTATAAATTTCCAAGAAATGTCATTTTTAACTATTTTTGGGGCACTGGAAGATATGAATGGATAATATACTTAAGACGCAACTTTCCCCACCCGCGCCAAAAGTATCCCCCCCCCCCCAAATTTTTTCCTTTACTTTTGATCCACCCTACTACGCATTCTCGCTTCGTCATCGCCACTTGTGTTGGCATTCTTTTAGAAGAATATTCTACGTTAACCCTTTGTAGTCTTGAGTCGAGTCAGACTCGACATTCTGAATGACGCATCCTTTACATATTCTTGTTGGACATATTCTGCTTGGGAATTGAAACAAATTAATATTTTTCAGTTTCCTAAAGCGTTAATTCAATCCTTGCGTTCACGCTTGTATAATTATGCATCTTATTGTCTTTCGGAGAGCACCCTTTGTATCCCGACGGTACGTTACCCTCACCGATGATACGTGCCTCCTTCGGAACGGGCCGTGGCCGATGATGGCCCTTAGGACCCTAACCTCGGTATCCGTGCTGTTGTATAGTCAAAGACAGGCCAAGAAGATAACAGAGAATACGGTATGCTTCCGGCGCTGCACCGATGAATGACGTAGTTGGTGTTCCTGCGCGTTTTGGGGTTACTTTCTGTTAGAATTCGCCAACAGCCAGAAGTAGATTTTCTTTGCTTCGTGTGCGCCAACGTTTCGTTCTCAAAGCAAAAAGAGAAAGTTGCTTGGATCGATTTTTTTTACATAATTTGTGCATTATTAATTAAAGCTCTTCGAACGTCTACGGACAACCACCCCACACTTTTCTTTGACCACCACTGTAAGACTGGGGAAAGAGGGGTGCAAAAGAGAGTGAGCTGACGTAAGAGGTTGAGTGAATGACCAAGGGGAGAGCCCAAGGCCATGGCCGACCAGGGTTATGTGGTAAAAGAGCGCCGATGCTTTTGAAACTTTCTTTATGTACATAATTAATAATGTGTGCATATACTATATCGTATTCTAACCAGGAATGTAAATAAATTAGATGTACAGAAATCCATCCCAATCTCACATCTTAAAAGCAACTGAATCATAAACAAAACAAATTCCTACGTTTTGGAACTGATTAATCGACACAATTTTGGCGGGAATAATAAGCTATGGTTAAAGGAAATTTGTTTCAGCATTTTTTTAATGTTGGGAAAATTATTTAATATTGGAGAAAATGCCAATAACGCAACCTTTTGTTTCACTTTCCCTCTTTTTTCAATATTTTGTCTCATGTGTACTCTTTTTTATGATATATTTTTATTTTCCTTTTATTTCTTTGAGTTTTTTGCATCGCCTTCATATTTCACTTTTCATATATTTCAATTTTATTTTGATGTATATTGTTATATATATGTACAAAAACCGATGCAAATACTGGAAAAAGATAAGATCAATAAATAATTTCAAAAGCAGCGATATTTTAGAAGTTGCTACGATATAAAAATGATAAAAAAGAAATTAACAGCAATAAATTCCGATACGTTTTCTGAGTGATCCACGCCAGCATCAAGAGAGATTATTCGCCAAATGTGGTCCCCAATAGACAGAGAAAAAAAGCTTTCTCCCTGAATGCTCCCAAGGTCATTTGGCACCTCGTCATTTCCGACAAAAGGCGGGAAAAGAAACATTTAAGAAATTAAATAACATACGTTTAGAAGATAGATTTTTATTGCAGAAAATATCGGTTTTTCTTATTTAAAGCAAAATTCTGTTCAAATATGTCAATTACTTTTAAGACACATTCTTCAATGGACCCCGGACGCTACGACACGGCGGGGTAGCTCTCTTTGAGGTATCCCTACGGCATTTATAAACGCGACTCAAAAGGAACTTTTATCTTCGTAATGACCTTTTCCTGACGGTATTCACAAGAACATGAATCCAATTCCGACAGCAAATAGTAGATGACGGCTGAAATCGGGAATTAACTTGATAAAATAAAATTAAGTTCTTTCATGGAGTAGTCTGCACCAGAACTTATCTAATGATGCAAAAAGAAAATTATAAAGTTTGAGCAAGTTAATTCGGGATATAAAGTGTTAAATGGAATTTCATTCAGAAACTAGTAGAGCTAAACCGAAGAATTTTGCTCACCCGTAAGATGAAAATCGGTAGAATAAAATTTCCCTCTGTGTTCAGTACAAGACGGCATTGGGTTGAAACGAATGCCAAGCTGAAATCCTAAAGATCGGGTTTTTTTCAAACAGTAGATTTTTTAAAAAGAATTTCGAATAGAAAAACATTCAAACTGTTTAAAAACATAAAAAGAGGTAATGTTACCAGCTTAAAAAATGCTTCCAGCTTTTGTTTGTGGGTTAATAAAGCAAAATAAGTAGAATAACGGAGTGAAAAGTCGTACATCTTCTACGACTCAAAACTATTGCATCTGTATAGATAGACTATAAATGAAAATTATTTAAAATTTGATTAATATTGTACAGTAGAACCTCTATTGACCGAAGTGGTCGGGACCGGACCTCCATCTAAAATTCTGGATAAAAGGGAACTTAAAATGGCCGTTAGGAGACCGCAAAATTTTAACACTGGATTTTAAACATGTACAAAATAACTAAATGTGACGTTTTCAATTGTATTACTAGAATTATAAACAATAAATTTGCTGAATAGACGTCGGAAAATGCAATGTAAATGTTTAGATGACAAACGATACATGCTTTACATTGGCTTAAACGGAAGTTTGCTCTGCCGTAAGCATGAATGACGTCGTTTAGATGGTCTGTGCTGACGTTGTTTCAGTGCAATAAGTTCTGTAGAAAAGGAGTCGGTCTGTTGCTCCAACCACATCAGTCCTTTAGCAAAACGTTCAAAAGCATCGAAGTTGGCTTATTTCAGAAGTTTCGATCCCCGCATCTTCATCCCTTTCGTCATCACTATGGGGTCTTCGTATTTGGGCGATGATTTCATCATCGCTCATCAGTTGAAGTCCTGCATCATCACAATTTAACCACGAACTAACGTCATCCGCTTCGCAATTTCCACAACCTGGAATTGTTTCAAAAGTCTGTTTAATTCAGTCGCAGTGACAGAGCCACTGTCATTTGATTGGTCTACATTTTCTAGACAGGGCGCCAGCTTTCGCCAGGACCGTTTTAAGGTATGCTATGGCACAAATTCCCAAGCGTCGTCAATTGTGTATAGTCTTTCAACGTTAATGCTTTCCAAAATTGTAGAATGGAACATGCAGCCTCCTCCTCATCGTCATCCCCTTCAAAATGCAATTTGCTTAGGAGCTGTTTCATAGATTCGATGACGCCCTGGTCCATCTGCTGCAAAATGGCGGTTGTGTTAAGTAAAGATAAGATATCGGCATGTCTGCACCGCCTGCAGTAGGAATAGCTGCCACCCAAGGTGACCTTGAAGTAATATTTATTCACCAAAAAAATTTAAGAAAACCGACGTCGGTTAAACGAGGTTCCGGTTAAGAGTTTCGGATAATCGAGGTTCTACTGTACATGTCGTGAATTTTGTCACAAATAAAAGATGTAGTTTTGAATTATTGCAATAAAAATCTCGGTAATGAGTAATTTGAATTATCCAATCATTGTAGAAGAGGCCCAAGTTCTTGTCTGAATTATTCTCTGCACTCTTCCATGAATACCAGACTCTCTGGCATCCATTAAATTCACCGCATTAGCTGCCGAATTTTGCATTGGCGATGCTTGAGTCGAGCATGATATCCTTTAACTCGCGCAAAGGCTACTTTGATTAGAACAACTCTCAAATGAGATTGTGAAATACCGATGGCTGCATGGTTCTCCTGTAAAATTGTTGGAATATTCCAATCATTCAAATTGCACGCTTTTTAGTGGTACGCAATCATTTTAATTAAAACCCGAAGCAAAAGATGGAGTTTGGAGATCTGGAAGGCAAAGTAATAAGGCGTATTCCAATCCAATGTCCAATAACGCCTCGAATGTCACTAAATCGGGAAAGACGTGCTACCCTTCAGACATCTACAGAGCCACTAACTTTAGTAACACTGCATTAAACTTTTCAGAGCCACTAATTTGGATGGCATTGCCTTTAACCAAGTTCTAAAGAAAAATTGAGTCTCCCTCTTCGTATGACTGAAATTTGACATTGTTTGTGGTTCTCTCGGTATCCAAAAGTAATGTTCCAGATGACTTGTACTTCAGATGTTGATCACGTTTCTCTCGTTTAAAAACTCTCAAATATGCTCCTTAATACTTCGAAACGCCATATTTTTCCTGAAGACTCATCCATCCGTAAACGAAAGCACTTACCACAGTGATAGCAGCATTATCCAAACATGCTTCTCTCCGTAATTGAGGTACTTATCCAGTAATTCGACTGCACTGTGGAGAACTGTTTTAACACTTTCGGAGGCACAATTTTTCTTCATGAAAACAGTGTTAATGGGTGTAATTAATAAGAAATGCAACTGGTGCTGCCATCTGTTCTCATTTGATAACTCATTTATTTCGAATCGTCAATCGACTACCGCCTGCCTAAGAAGGCTGCTAAAATGAGTTTCGAAAGGAAACCAGCGTTCCTGAAAGGGCCAGAGGGGTGGTATAAGTTGCATTTAAACGTTGACAACAATACTAAACTGTCTTACAAATCGAGATTGAACGAAAAAGGGAAGTTTGACCCTTGCTTTTTTAATTTTTTTTTGATTTGGTGTTCTACATTTTGTTTAGGATATATTGTGATTTTTTTTTACATAATTCTATTTTGACGGTGTGCGGCATGAACTTTTGGGGCCTCGGTGTGTTTTTGGTGCCTTTGTAATTGCATGTTTTCATTTTAAAACATTTATGTGTTTACATTTTTATAATTGTTTTGAGTTTGAAACTGTTGTATTCTCTGCAGTTACTTTTTTGTGTGTGTTTTAATTCACTTTGTGAATTGCGATTTTGTATGTTTTTTATCATGCACTCTGTAAATGGAGTCATCTCTGTAGTGTGCTTTCTTCTTTGAATACATTTTTCCAACCATTTATTTATTTAATGTGGAAACTACTTTATGTATTTCAGCTATGTTGTCCATCTTTCCTATAATATATGTCCCCTCTTGCATTTTGGTATGCAACTTTCCTTTACAGATTAATTTTGCTCAATGTTTAAACATTTATCTGATGGAGATCTGATCTTTTTAGAAGATGGGCAAAGAGGCTCATGCGACGTGCCTGGAAGTACTGATGATCCGGAAATCGAACACGAACCATTCCCCGAGGGTGAAATAGTGTGGGCCAAGCTGGGAAAGCACCATTCGTGAGTATTCAATTTCTTCCAGAAATTTTCATTCGCAGCTTTTTAGTCGCTTTCGAATCTTAAAATCATGATGTCTAAAGCGAGTTCAATGCAAGAAATGCTACGGCCCAGGTATAATTGCTACTTACTTGGATCAAATTTTAGGCGACTTAAATTAAATTTTCTGTTCGAGGCGAACATTTAAATGCTGCAAGTTCTGCGCGCTACCATAAGGCCGATCTAAAACCTTTCTTTAAGAACTTCGAAATGAAAATTTTACTTGAAACCTTCGTCAGCATTGCCATTTACGGCACCTTTAAACAGTTTTCGTTCGCTATACAACTTTTTCACAGCATCTTCAATGTTTTCAGAGTGACATCATTGAGCTGTATGAAAAAAACCTTTAACTTTTGAACCGTTGGTGAAATTCAGTTAAAACTTGATGGTTGAATGAGGAAATGTTGGAATCTTTTGAGCATGCTCACTCCTTTTGTTAATTTTTCTTTGAAAATGTCGAAATATCGAGTTTCTGAGCGTATATCGATAGTCAAGGCCTACTATTCGAGCAATAACAGCCCAACTTCGGCTCAAAGGAAATTTGCGACCGAACACAACCGGTCAAAGTGTTATAACAATCAAAAATGTGATTGAAAAGTTCGAGAGAACTGGTAGTGTCGATATCTCGACACTTCTGCGGTTTTTGCAAAATTTTGCTTTTCGTCTGCGCCACGTCATGGCCATTGATGGCAAGCATATCGAACATGTCATAAACTAAATCCGAATATCTGTGGTTACTTTTAAGATTTGAATAAAATTTTTGACTCTATAGTTTGAGAATTTTATTTTTTGTACCAGCTTCCTAAATAGGCAAAATTATCTTTCTATATGTATCTAAAAAGTGATCATTGTTGTAGGCAGGTTGAAAATACATTGAGTAAATAAGAGAACAGGTACCAAAAGCAATATCGTTATAGGCAGGTTTATCGTTATACACGGGTTCCAAAGGCGGCCGCTCTCCAGACTATTCCAGTCGATGAACATGTTTCCAGACTATCCGTACTGCCGCGTATTTATAGTCTTATTGGCAGGGCGTGACATCACATGGAAATTGATGGAGAAATGCGGATCTCGGCTCCTACGAGAGATATCGCGAAAATTCTAGCATTTTTGAGCATCTTCGTTTTGTCGCCAAGGTTCGGGGTTTAAGCCTAGCCGCCGACGGCATTCAATAAGAATCCCTGTAAAACTCTCTTCCTAACCATAAGACTAATATTGCTGGGTAGCGACATTCTAAGTTCGTAACAATATCCAGAGAAAGTACTTAGTTCCCATTAAAGGGTTCAGTATATTTAGAGATTAAGGTCGGAATATTTCACAGCTAAGTATCGGCTACACACGTCTGTACTTGAATTTCGGATACAGTTCCCAGTTAACAAGAGAAGTCTGGATGAATCCAAGAATTCCCACACGTACTGTCGCGATGTTAATGATCAGCCACATCCGGCATTCGACCACCAGTATCCACTTTACATCTGGGAATGATCATCGGCATATCTTCCCAATAGCAGGGTGTGCGCTGAGCGACTACTCTACACCTCGTTAGACTTCGGTTCAAAATTGCGAGTTGCGTCTCTTCTATAAGCTTCAAAATCGAAAAAATCGGAGCGGATTAATAAAGATGTATCGATTCTCATTAAACAGATTAGCCTAGTCGTTTCTGCATTTCCTAAATTCTCTTTTCAACTGCTTGCAGCTGGCCAAGTATGATCGAATCTGATCCAGTGGAACTGTTGTCTACTAAAGAAACAAAGAAAGGTAGTAAAGTAAGTTGAATTAATTTGGTTTTCAGGATATTTAATATTTTGTCCGAACTTTATAGATGTTAACCTTTAGTGCACCGTTGCCTCCGCTAAGGGGAGATGAGTTGCATACATATACTTTTACCCTCAAAACGCATGGCAGTTTTTTATTCAAACAATTTAGACAAGATTTTACCGAGATTGTTCCTATTTGTTTTGGTTGCTAATCAAAGTGATTGCGTAGCTTTTGAGGTGTCGCCTCAGCGCGGCATCCTGCAGTATCTTGAGTTGTAATTGCATGCAGATCAGATTCGTTCTTTGTGTTTTACATATTACTACCTTGTTTGGCGCAGCATGGCCAAATACTGGCCCTTGCGCCAAAAACTCTCAAACAAACCAAACCAATCGTTCTCTTTGTCGCTTATCAACCAATAGCGAGCAGCCTGTTGGAGTACTTAAAGACGATGATTACTTCTGTTCACTCTTTTTTTGTATCGTCCTACCGCTAGCGTGTTTAATGTTATGATTTAATCTAGGGTTTTAACTTGGTGGTTCTATTTTGTTCTGTAGTAGTATTTCTTTGACCGGATCACTGGCTCTGCGTTTCTCACAATGGAGTACTTTTGATATATGTGGATACAGGCATGATAGACTGAGAAGCTGAGTATTGTACAAGTCAATAGGAAGCACTTAAGTGTCAATCGTTCTACGTACCTAATACCTCGGCGACTAGACCAGTAAAACTCTCCTCTGCACATGCTGTTGAGTTAACTTGACCTCAACGTAGGCCTAGAAGTTGGAGGAATTTAACCTGCGAATGTGGCATGGAAAGTACAATACACATCTAATTGGTTTTTGGAGAGGTTACAGAGAACATCAATTGTATAGTTTAATATAAAATGCATCTTTTCCCTTTTTGTTACTTTATATGAAATTTCATTTGTAAATATTAAATGGTCTCTGAGCATTATTTAACGCCTTTATACAAAACTCGTATTTAAAAAACCCCTTGAAGCACTCTCCATTCAATGGCTTTGAACTCTAGTAACTAATCTTGTTGGTTCTTTCGATGTAACCCATTGTTTCTTTTTAAGGTGACAAACTTTTAACCTCCAACAAATGGAAGACACAAATTGAAGCTAAAAATATCATAAATGAAAGAAACGTTCAATTCATTGCAAAAATACCCCTCAGGGGCACATCTTCTCTAGATGTGACGGGCTTCACGACCCCGAGGTACCCTAGTGTCTGGTCTGCTTTCTGGTTTTTCCTCTCCTTCAGTTTTCCTTTTCCTTCCTTCCCTCGAGGGTAGGCGAGGGAGCTCTCCATGAGAAGCTGTTGCCACTCTGTTTGCTTCCTGCTCCTCATGGACAGCAACATACCTCCACGTGTTGGCCGTGCGTGGCAACCCATTGGACGGGTGGTACATTTTGGTCCCTGGTGTATCAATCGGCTGGTATCCCAGCCACTTCGCTGGTCTGCTCAAGGGGATCAAACGACAGTGGTCAACTTCTGGGACTCTGCGTTAAGGGTGGTAGACGTTCCTGGAAGTGACCCTTAGCGTATAGGCCCTGGCTAGCATACAAGTCGAGTACTGAGGCTGGGGATACCCAGAGCCAGCAACTGCCTTCCCTTGTTGGGCTCCATGGTGGGCGGTGCCGTCGGGGCCCGAATCTTTATCTCTTATCGCATGGGTTCTTCCGTTAAACAAACCGACTTGAATACTTCGTTGAAATCAAATGAATTGCCAATACGTCTCCCAAAATTCCTTGTTCTTCATAATGAAGAGGATAAACTGAGAAATGTCTCCTTTCCTAATTCAAAAACATATATATACCTTTTCTGGAAATATACAATCGGTAAAAAAAAATGAAATCTGGTGATTTACTAGTAGAATCTTCCTCACTTCGGCAATCTGAACAACTCCTATCCATCACAAAATTTGGTGACATTCCAATTACAGTCTCTGCTCATGCATCTCTCGACTATACAAGAGGAGTGATGTCGAGTGACGAGTTTTTGATGGTTAGTGACTCGGAATTTGTATCGGAGCTTGAAGCTCAAAAAGTGATTGCAGCACGCCGCATCACTTAGAAAAGAGATGGACAAATCATCCCAACTCGTCATGTCATATTAACGTTCGACACATTAGTTCTCCCGAAAAAAAATTACTGCCGGTTATATTAGTTGTGACATCCGTCCTTACATACCAAATCCTGTTCGCTGCTTCAAATGTCAGCGATTTGGGCACACTAAAACTGCATGCCGTGGATCCTCTGCTCTCTGTCCCCGCTGTTCTGAACCGGGACACGAAGAAACAATTTGTCAAAATCCGGAAAAATGTTTTAATTGTAAGGGAAATCATGCTTCATACTCAAAAACTTGTCCCAAATGGAAACTAGAGAAGGAAATTCAATCCGTTAAAGTGACCAGAAATATATCTATCCCGGAAGCCCGTAAAATTGTACATGAATTGTAGAACTCCCAAACCAAACCATTCGTACTCTGCAGCTTTGAAAACGATTAAAAACCCAGACTCCCCTCTTGCACCAATTCAGACTCCAACAGACACGACAGTTCCAAAACCTTCTACTTCTGCAGCAAAAAATGACGAAACTATTACGGTAAAATTATCAGACTGGTTAGCATTACTTAAAGCTCATAAACTCTCTCTGGAAAAGGAAAAAACAAATGACAAAAAACAGGAATTTCTCAAACCGGCTCCTAAAAACAAGCGGCCAAAGAAAGACCACACAAATTCTACGGGGGAAAAACTCAAATGTGAAAATGAAATCAAACCCCAATAAAACAAAATCTCAAAACAAAGAGTCTGAGAGTGATCTGCAGACATCGGATAATTCTATAAGTGAAATGGAGCTTGGTGAGGAGGTTAATTTAGCCTCCTTTAAGTCTCCAACAATTATCGACTCCAATTTTAAATCCAAATTTTTTAAAAAACCCAAGTAATGGCACTAAAAATTGTTTCTTGGAACTGCCATGGCTTGCAAACTCATAAAGAGGACATCAAATCGATAATTAATAAATTTCAACCAATTTGCTTGGGTTTGCAGGAAACTTATCTGAAACCCAATTTGTCTGCTAAATTCAAAAACTATATCACAGAGAAATGACTTTCAGCAAGGTTCTCGAGCATCTGGAGGTGTGGCCTGCCTAACTTCATGCCAAATACCTTCCAAACCAATTCTTCTAAACACACAGTTACAAGCAGTAGCTATACAAATTCAACTAAATAGTCTAACAGTATGCTACTTGTATCTCCCCCCCAGAGTTCATATTGAGAAGAGACATCTTGATGCGCTAATTCGGCAACTCCCTAGCCCTTTTTTCTTGTTAGGCGATTTTAATGGCCATAACACTCTTTGGGGTAGTACCGACACATCCAAGAGGATGCCAAATTGAAACTCTTGTTGAGGACCATGGTCTGTGCCTCTTGAATGACAATAGTTATACACACTTTCATCAGGCTTCTCAAACATTTCATACAATTGACCTCGCCATATGTTCTCCTTCTCTGGTTCCATACTGGAAATTTTCAACCTGTACAAATCTTTTTAATAGTGATCATTTTCCAATCGTACTAACATATGTAAAAAATGACTTTCCATTCCCAAAACGAACAGTAAAATACATCTTTGGAAAAGCAGACTGGCCATTATTTGAGTCCTTGTGTCAATTAACTCCAAACATGGTCTACAAAGATTCAATAGATGTTGCAGTTAACACAATTACTGATTGCATAATCTCATCAGCTGATAACAGTATTCCAAAAATATCGGGGAACATTCCAAAGGTGTGCAAGCCATGGTGGAATACTGAATGCGACACTTGCCAAAAAACACTTGAAAAGGCTTGGTATAACTTCAGGAGATATCCCATCACTCGCAACTTAATTCAATTTAAAAAGGCTAGAGCCAAATTCCGTCAAATCAGAAGACGAAGTATGAACACAACATGGTGTTCCTATGTAAACTCCATCACTAGACAAGTTTCCTCAAAAGTAGTTTGGGACAAAGTAAGAAAAATCTTCGGTTGTTCTTCCGATACACAGAATATATCGTTTTTAAATTATAATGGACAGGTCATTTCAGATGCCAAAGAAATTGGAAATGTAATAGGTCAAACTCTGTCTGAAATATCAAGCGAATCCTCTTATCCAAATGATTTTATTGCTTTTAAAAAACGTGAAGAACAAAAATCAGTGGATTTTCTTCCTTCATATGCAGAAGATTATAACTCTACCTTTTCCTACCATGAACTGAAAGATGCGCTAAGGAAATCCAATCCAACATCACCTGGACTAGATCAAATTCATAATAACATGCTTAAACACCTTGGTGAATCTTCTTTACTAACAATTCTACTTTTGTTCAATAGAATCTGGCAAGAGAGGGTTTTCCCACTTTCCTGGCTAAAAGCTATTGTTGTACCCATCCCTAAACCAGGGAAGGACAAGCAAGACCCGAATAATTATCGACCAATCGCTGTGACAAGCTGTCTTAGCAAGTTATTGGAACGCATGGTTAGTGCCCGACTAATGCATGTTTTGGAGAGGAGTAAATGGTTTGTCCCTTCTCAAAGTGGATTTCGTAGAAGGCGAAATACCATAGACAATTTATTGAAGATGGAAACGGCCATTCGAGAAGCCTTCGTGCGCAAAAAACACCTTGTGTCGATATTTTTCGACATCGAAAAAGCGTACGATCGCACATGGCGATATGGAATTATAAAAGATCTGTCTGACATTGGTTTAAAAGGAAACTTGCCACTTTTTATTAAAAACTTTCTACAGACAAGAATCTTCCAAATTCGCATTGGTAACATTTTATCGGATAATTTTAATCAACAAGAAGGCGTCCCACAAGGAAGTGTTCTAAGTGTGTTATTGTTTATCATCAAAATTAATGGCATTGTGTCAAAACTTCCTGCATATGTCAATAGTACGCTTTTTGTAGATGACATACAAATTCATTGTGCTGGTGATGACAGGGGCTTTATTCAAAGGCAATTACAAACGGCTATTAACAACATGACTGATTGGGCAACAAAAAATGGTTTTATTTTCTCGCCACAAAAAAAAGTCTGTATGCATTTTTGTAGAAGGCGAGGATTACATCCAGATCCAGACTTCCAGTTAAATGGGTCACCTATTCCTATTGTGCAGGAGACTAAATTTTTAGGAATTATATTCGATACAAAACTAACATTTCGTTCACATATCAAACACTTAAAAACAAAATGCATCCGGACCTTAAACATCATGAAAGTCCTGTCGAGCACCTCTTGGGGTGCGGACAAAGTTTCGCTGATGAGGATCTATAGATCTCTTGTTCGTTCGAAGCTGGACTATGGAGTGCCAGTATATGGCTCTGCTGCCAAGTCCACTTTAAAAATGTTACTCTGTCCATCACCAAGGACTTCGTATAGCTACTGGAGCATTTAGAACTACTCCAATTCCTAGTCTTCATGTCATAAGTGGTGAACCATCTTTAGAACTTCGACGCCACAGACTATCTCTCTCTTACTTTTATAAAATTAAGAGCGACGAGTCTCATCCTCAACATTACAAGGTTATAAACCCCATTTTTGGGTCTTTATTTTCAGTCAGACTATCTTTTACTCCAACTTTTGGCTTCAGAATTGGGGAAATCTTGAGGTACTTTGGAATTGAGGACTTCCCAGTGGTCTCGAATGTTGAAGATCCCCCTCCTTGGAAGGAGATGCAACTTGATTTTATTGACGATTTTTTACACTTTTTTAAACCAAGTACATCGGATATAGTATTTCAGCAACATTTCTATGACCACAGGCAACACTATTCTGATTATGTTCCTATATACACCAACAGTTCGAAATCTGACAATCATGTCGGTTCGGCTGCTGTTTTTCCAGATTTCACAATCGCTGAGACACTTCACCATTTCTGCTCTGTTTACACATCTGAACTCTATGCAATCTACTTGGGGCTTTTGAAAATTAGTACATTGAATTTTAAAAAAGCCATTATTTATACAGATTCTAGGAGTGGTATTAATGCTCCAAGAAGTGCTAAACATAATAATCATCCTTTAGTGATGAAATGTTTTGATCTCCATCATACACTCAAAAATGCCAAAATCAAATACTGTTAGATTCCTGGACATGTAGGAATTCCAGGCAATGAGCGTGCGGATAAGGCCGCAAAGAGTGCTAATGCATCTCGAGAAGCGTTTGTGCCTTAGCTTAACGGCCTGCAAGGCATCAATCAATCTCAACATCGAGTATGGCAAAGAATCTGGGACGGGCAGTGAAACAATAAAATATATAAAATACAGCCTTCAATCAAAGGTTTTGGAAATCTCACTATTAGGAAACACGATGTCATTTTGACAAGGCTAAGAGTAGGACATTTTTAACTCATCGCCACCTTTTACATTCTGATCCAGCCCCTATATGTAACGGGTGCAACTGCATTTTAAGCGTTGAGCATGTTTTATGTCAGTGTAAACTTTTATTCTCAAAGACAAGCTCACTTTGGAGCACATATCATTGATTTAATTGACATCTTGGGGGACCAATCCTGGCGTCAATGTTTTTACTTTTTTAAAGGAAGTGCAATTTTTTAAATTCATTTAGTTCTCTCAATTACAGCATTTAAAAATTTTTATGCGACTTGAAAACAACGAACGTTTGGCGAAGTATGGCCAAATTGGCCCTTGTGCCATTAAAACCACACCAACCAACCAATCATTGCAAAAATAATGCAGAATACACTAATATGATAAATGCATAATAACATTTGTAACATTATTTATTGTACACTTTTTTCGAGAAAGGACAGTACTTACAAAAGTACTAAAGGAGGACGGTTGGTTGCCTTATTTTTATTCCTTTTCTTCTCTTCGCCCTGCAGAACCTATACCGTATGAATCGAAATGTAGCCCCGATTTCAAATCTTTATAGTGCAACAAGGTAGTTTCTACACTTCTTTGGAAGATGCTTGCTTCAAAAGGTTTTTAATTTCATAATTTGAATATATTGCCACACGGATGTCCAATATGCGCTTAAGCCTTCTATACCGTGTCTGTGTCGATGCTGGCTACAGCAGCTGTGATACGGTGATGATGGCTGGACATGGAGGAACATGCATGCGATCTTCTACAAATCTCTTCAAAAGTACCGAGACTTGAGAAACCAGAGGCGAGTTCAGTTCCCAAGACAGCATTACGAGATACTTGTTCGGAGAACCACATCCTCTTCGACTACGGATCACCATAGTTTTGGGAAGTTCTGCCAGCTCGTTGAAGGAATTTATATCTTGCCCAAAATCGACTTAATAATAAGCACCGTTGTTGGTAATTTCAAAAGGTCCATTAAAATATATACTATTTTCTATAAATTGCGGTGAAACTGAAGATTCTCGGTTCTTAGTCTGGACAGCGTCATAAAAGCCATTAAGGGATATATTAAAAGGCCCGATTTGCTTAGTATAGCGGTTATTTTCGTGGCAAGTTTCTCCGGTTTGAAAACTGGATGAAGGGGCAACAAATCCTTCTCCAGGATTTCCTCGATTCATTTATCCAACTACTCGCTGTTGGGAATTAAACTAAATTTGTTCATCTCGGTGTATCCAAACACAAGTTTGCTAACTATGCAAATCTTGCCTTTTCTGCGTAATGCACTTTAATGGCAACACCAGGCTTGAAAAAGATACATGTATCATTATATTTATACCATTTAGTTGTCGGTACTCATTTTGTCCAACCATAATCTCTTGTGTTTAAGCTCTTTCTAGCCAAATGAACTGTATCTGAAAGTTAATTACTTTAAGTTAAAGGAAATGCTTACATTTTTGTATTTAAATTGATTTTGCCTGCATATTTTCAGATATATAACGTCACATTTTTTGGGTCGCAACCTCTTCGACAGTGGGTGACTGCTGCAAACATAAGAAAATATGAAAAGTCTGATCCTGCAGTAAGAATCTCCTTATTTTTCATACATTTACAAACTATGTCCGTTTTTTTTTTTTGCATTCTTATGATAATGTTTATCGGCACTTATTTAAATGTTAATCTTTTTTACTTGGTCAGTCACCTTGCATTTTTCATGCTGTAATGCAGTCATTTTTCTGTAAAGCAGAAAGCTAATCTGTTTCGCTTTGCTTAGGCACATAGTAAATTTTTTCTAAAGAGCAGTAAAAGAGGGCGATTCGAACATCGGGGAAAATTTCTCGAGTTAATTATTCGCAGAAAGATTGATAGGCCCTCTTTGCAGGATTGAAATAAAGTCGGATATTTTTTATTAAGAAGCTATTTTATTAGTAGCATAACTTGGAATCCATTAGATGGCACTTCAGTTGTTGGAGTGATGGACTATATACTACAAGACTCCGGTAGGAGTGACTGCTAACAAATGTTCAATATTTTGTCCTCCATTCAAAGAATGCAACAGTTCATAGCACTGAGCAATTTTTTTGTTGATGTGACGCGTAGTCCATTTTGTAAGTTAAGACTCGTCACTCCACCAACTGCAGTGCTATCTAGTGGTTTAAACTGTAAATTATGCTACCAATAAATTCTGTCTGCATGTTAAAATCTATTTCCATCCTTTCTGCGAAGGCCATATTAGTGAGACCTTGCTTCAAGATGGGAAGATCGAGGGTTCAAGACTGGAGTCCACTGAAGACATGCAGAGGACGCTTAGTACACGTTAAAACTGTTGACGACGAACGCCCTCACTTTGAAGTCTGGAGAGTGGAATGGCGTCCTCTTTTGCCCACGGATAAGATTACTAGATCTGCACTATGACTGCTATCGTATAGCTTTCAAAATGGAACGTCAATTTAATCGAACAAAACTAAACAATATGTCCGAACAGTCTTATCTTTTCGTTTGCGAATTATTCCCCCCCCCCCACGCTATTCTAGTTTATTCTTTTTCATTGGGTGCTGGTTGACATTCTCTGTAGATTATCACTTGTACACCACTCTAAGGATGTGTTTGGCACTCTATACTCTAAAATAAAATGTTCTGTAATACTATAAATGAGTAATCTCCTTCTTAACGACGGCAAAATGGACGTTTTCATTATGTGAGAATACGCAGTGAAACTGAAATTCAATTATGCAATAACATTTTTGTACTCTCGACAACGTTTCCATTCCATAAACTTTCAAAACATGGGTAATGGAAAAGGAAATACTCATATTTACGCAATGTAAAATAAAGTGGCAATGGTAATAAAACGTTTGAGATTAAAGATTATTTAGAGTTCTGTAACTACTAAAATGTAAAGGAAGAATATTAAGTCTTGACATTGTTAAAGTACGATATCGTCATATGACGGCATGTTCGGTAATTAGTTTAGTACCGGTAAAAAGATACAAAGTCGTCTTTATTTGGGAAACGAAATTTAGATCAAGAGTAATCCAAAATTATACCAATGCAATAGTGAGAGCCATTTCGGTTATTATAGAGGGAAAAAACCCAACCGAATCGTTTCTTGGAAATGTTTCGTATTTTTTTGGGGGAAAATGCTGTTAAATATAGTCGAATCAACGAAAATTCTTTTCTATGCCTCTGGTGAATACTTGATACTCATTGCCACCGTAGAAACTCCAGGATGCAGAAAATAAGTAGGCTGATGATAGGCTTTTAAATATGTCGAATAACATAGCAACAAAAAATTTACATATTTACACAACGTCCAACGCTTGGCTTTCGCTCACCCAACGAACTTATTCTCGCCCCTAAGGCGCATGAGGGGGTGGTGAATCCATTATCAGAAAAGGGGGAGGGCACTTAGCCAGATGCAACAATGCCCATTCATTTTAATGCTTATTTTACTGGTAAGAACATAATTATCTGAAGTCTATACATCCGCATTTTAAACTTTTCTGGATATAAAGCGTTTATTTCTTAACCTTCTGGCAGCCGAATTTTCTTAAATAACTATTTAGTTGCAACGTTCGCAAACGTATTCAAATGCCGTTTAGCCAAGCGAATTGTTATTTACATGCAAAGGCTTTGTTAGTATAATAAGATTCAATGTTTTAAAGGTGCCAAGTAAGCCCATTAGCTTACGAAAATCGCAGGATGCAGCAGAAAATAGACTTGGTTCCAACGCGAGGAAGTCGAGGGATAAGCAGTCGGAAGGTTAATAGTTGAAGACGGACTATTTTGTCTGCTTCAGTTTCTCCAAATAGGCATTTGGTTGCTTAATGTCTTTACTTTATCTTGGGTCATGCCTATCGTTCTTGCTAAACTTTCCCTTTGTCACCTTGTCACTTACCCTTTGGTCATGACCAGAGTGGCGTTAGAGTCCGCCCGACGGGGGGGGGGGACAGGGTCTCTCCGACAATGAGAGTGGCGTAATGACGACACAAAATTTTTGCTAGATCTTTATCTACTAATTGAATAGCCATTTGCGTGACCGGGTTACAAATTTGCCCCGACAGGGGCCCCATGGAAATTCTACTGGTGCCACCCCTGGTGCTAGTGCTGAAGTCTCCGGAAACAACTTCATTTGTTCATTTTTAGCCGATTCATTAGTGAACTAAATGTGTGTTATGGATCTTGCCGTGGTTTAAGAAGTTGCTGCCATGGATATTTTGGTTGTCAATTTCAATTACTTTATTACTGATAAAAATTGCAAAAAATTTTAACTATTTTTCAGATGTTAAGAAAACGTTAATTCAGAAACTTTTGATCTTTCAGGCATTTCCAGGTAAAAGACTGAGACTAGCAATAGAACAAGGGAACGAAGCTGTCGACACACCTTTCACGGCAAGTATCGTTTTATATCCATGCAAAAACTCTGCAATGATCAAGTATATAAACATCTCCTCGCATTCGATTTGTTTCATTTAAGCTATTTACGTGGTGCATTTCTGAAATTTCTGTTCCATGACAAATTGATAACAAGAATGCCAAGTTGATTCCAAATGCCCCACACGTGTAAATAAATTTTAGGGACGTATTTAAAAAAAAGTACAGTTAATGGTGGCAAGGTCTTGGCTTCGGGATAGGAGTATCGTAGGTTGCATTGGCAGGTCGCCCATGAAAGATCAACATGTATCCAAAGACTCGCCATGATTAGAAAGCGATATAAGCAGACTAGTAATGCAATTTATTTTTAAAGGTAAATGCCAAAAATGGATATTTGCCTGGGTATTTATTTTTCAGTTAACTCTATCCATATAAAATACATGCACTTGTGTGAAATGATTGCTATATAATATTGGGCAAAAGGGTAAGGTAAACAAAGAAACTAGAAATGTATGAACCTTTCAGAACTTTTAAATTTCATAAATCCTAAAAATTTAATCGGAAAAAGAAGCTTAAAACTATATCGCGCATCTTGCATTAAAATCTTTTTTGCAGAATACCCAGTTTTTGGGTATTTAACCAGGCTTTGAATTTATACCCAAAAAATATTTCCTTTACCCACTGGATATCTATCCACTTTATGTGACACTGGCTGAATCGTGTGGGCTGCTATTAAATAAATGTGTATCGTTAGAATTTCTTTTAACGTAGGACTACGTTTCTCACATTGGAGTCTCGGGAAGCAATTTGATTCGCACACCAAAAAACATTGTATGGGAGATCGTCTACATCTCGGCAACTACACATGCTAAAAACATAAATGTCTTATTTTAAAGACAAAGGATAACGACAGAAGTTTCAAAAAAAAAAAACTTAAAAACTTGAGAAACAAGAGTCGAGTATCCCTACGCCTTTAACATCAGTGGCTGTTTGAAAAGACGGCCTCCCGTCATTTTTAAGTGAAGCTATGGAATTTTTATTAAAAGCTCGACTCTTCATACATTACCCGGGTCACAAAAGAAATAGCAAGGACTGCGAGTTTGCCTTGCAAGCCCGCGCACTTGTTCAGAGCCTTAAAATCCTACGCTTCTAAAAATAAGTTATAAAGGGCATTTAAAGCATTGCTTCTCCACAAATTGCACACATAGCCTCGAAGGTCTTAACACCTCGGTGAAATGCAGAAAGTTAATGGTACTGAAAATGCTCAGTGTTCACGTGACATTTTGTCCAGATCATTTTGATCTGAAAATACTATTAAATCCAAGAAATTGGAAATGAAATATCCTATCTTGAAGAGCGTTAAATTCTCTTTCAAATATTAAAACATTTTGCCAATGAGTTTTATTTCTCAGCAAATTTTAAAATTAAAAACAACTCGTAGATTCTAACTCGACCCAATGCAATAGAATAAGGGAATTTTTGAAAATATTCGTTTAAAAATTTGTATAACCTTAAATTTAGAATTTGAACATAATTTTATGACTACTAGAAGTTGAAAATGGATGGAGATATGCAACTTTTACGTGCATCGTATGTTTGATTGAGACTTTTCATAATATATTATATAGTATCGTTAAGTTTCGTGTTTCTTTCCTTTTATAGATTCGCATCAAGAAATATTCGCTAGCAACTCTTAGGGCAAAAAAATGTAGGACAACAATGCTTAGTAAGTATATAAATTATTTCCTAATGAATCTACAATTGCAAATTTTTAATAAATATGCCTTAAAAATGTCTTCAATAACTTGTTATTTTTGAAATTAAATATTGTTCCTGCCGCCTAAAAAGTAATGTCATAAAAATGGAATGTTTGCTTTCCATCCGAAAGAAATTCTCTGATATACCAGCACTTGTGAAAGATACTTCCTGTAATCTATCGTCTATGTATTTAAAATTATTGGCAAAGCCAGTTTTCCAGCCCCAAACACTGAACCGATTTCGACAATTTTTATTTCGCATGAAATCTTACAACCACCATTTTCGAGATGTATAACAAAATAAAACTTTGGCAGAGTCCCTCAGCCTCTACAACCGCCAATTTATTTCGCCAAGTTGCATGCATAGCAACGGGCTATTAATATCACGGCTGTACTGCTGGTCGTCGAGGGCGGCTAGTTAAATATTATAAAAATATTGCCTTTACATGCATTCACGAACTTTTTCTGCTGGATCTGTGTTTTGATAAAGTCGCAAGACATTGGATTAATCTGGACAGTCTGATTTTCGACTGTTTTTCCCGGATTCATCCAGAATTTTAATTGAATGTCTAGCATTGTCCCATTTCATTAAATATAAGTTAGTAATAACTAAAAATGAGTAATTGGATTTAATTTTAAAATAAACTTGGCCTTTTCGGAATTTTCTTTCCCAACTTTTACCATGTTTACAATATTGTAACGGATGTGGATAATTCATCCTGAAATGTGAATAAAATAAAAATGACCGTTTTTTAAATAAAACGGACAAAAAAAAATAACTACATTGTTTCTGAATTTTTAAATGTTGGGTGTGTTTTTATGAACTCTTTCCAATTCTTTTCTCCTCCCTTTGCTCGGCTCTGGTAATACAAAGCTCAAAATTTAAATATTTTTTGAAAGACAATATAGGTGTAACAAACTTTTTTATTTTGCACTTTATAATCTTGAGACCTACTGTTTATCGAGCCCGCTACCAAGTGGCGCCACTGGTACGAAATCAAAAATTTGATTAATGATGAACTGATAATTGAGTTCTGAAAATATTAAAGTGGAGTATTTTTATTTGAGAATACGCGAATTTACAAAATTTTGTCACTGTCAGTGACGGCTCGTCAGCTTTGAAACAAGGAGGGCTTAAAAATATTAACAAGAGAATACAACTTTAAAAAGCTACCTTATCTTTAAGTAGGCTAAATTGTTTTTTTAATCCAAAGCCATATAAATTCCCTGATTTTCAAACGAATTAAATAACCATCATTTGACATCTACTATTTCATTAACAGAAAGTTAAGTAAATGTAGATGTGACTATTCTGCTGACGCAAAAAAAGTCGGAGCTCTGCATACATACTTTCCTACTCGCCCTGTTCACTCGATAACTCTTCCAAAAATGAATATCATCTTCAAAAGAAATCTAGCCTTCTATCGAGAGAAATCGAATATTCAATGAACCAGATGCGATTCAGTCGATGCAACACGAACCAAAACTCGTACACATCCAATGAGATCGCTACTTTGTGAAAAAATTCAAAAGATCGTCTCTTTCACGTTCTGTTGGCTTCGTGCCAGTCGGAGCTGCTCACCGGGTAGCCCGTAATCCGTCTAAGTTGAAGGGAGAAAAGGTTGCTTTTTCTCTCCGGAATTTTTGTGCGCAGTGAACGGATTTCGGGGGAGGGGCAGAGAACTTTGCAGCTCAGATCTGCGTCTCTCTTCGTTTGAATTTGTTATGCCTTTTTTCCCCCAACTTTTCTTTTATACATTTTCGCGAGTCTTTGAACTGAGAGCGGAAAAGTAAGCAAATAAGATTAAAAGGAAAAATACAAGTTTAAAAAATTTCAGGGGTGCTGCCGCTCTGTAGCCCCAATGGGCGAGCTGCCACTACCTCTAGCACATTAGGAAGCGAGCGAAAAACTGATTTCAAAATTCTTTCTCTGCAAATACGAAAGAGGCCTGGTTAACCCCTTACGCGTCTTTCTTGTCTAAGATGACCCCTCTCGTTTTGGAAAGGGGCTGTCGTCTTCAATCGTTTAAGAAGGCATAGAATACTTGAGACGCTTATGGATACTGAGTAATTTTTGTGTCAAATTATAAAGCTAGTTTAAAAGCCTAAAAATGCGATAATTCGACGCGCGTGAATATGACAGGCGCGAGACTTAAGGGGTTAAATAAAAGTGTTTAAACTCCGGTAATTTAATTTTAAGCGCACATAATAATCTCGATTCATCGTCATCGCTATTATACGTTAAGTTGAAATGCAACTAGATGCCTTTTAATTTTGTATTCCAATTTTCGGATTCATGGTATTCATGATTTTATTACAGAATGAACGCAAAAGCAAGATCTGTAGCTTAACCCTTAGCACTTTGAAAGATAAGATGAATAATTAAAGACGTTTGAGTGTAAGGATAGATTTGGAGCTTTAGGAAGCTGCAAAATATTGTCATTAATCTCTTTCAATTCCTGGAAATTAATCTGTTTTTGCTATTGTATGGCTTTAATAAGTGCTATCCAACAAGAGAAAGAGATGCACGATTCAGAATATCGAGTCTATCCCGACGCAAAAGTGCAAAGGGTTGAAAGAAATAGAAAGGAACATAAAATTTGGAGGAGAGTCAAACAGAATGAAGCGACTAGCAGTAAGTTTGATCTCCTTTCGCTGAAAATCTTTGTTTCACTGAAGCTAATTTTTTTTCTCCATTTTGTTTAGATGGCCATGCAGAAAACGGCTCTTGTGAAGCATCGGAAGCAAATGACGAAAAAGGACCCTCGACTGGTTAGTCATTAACATCAATATTTCGGAACTGATAAAATGAGGCTCTGAGAATCAGATCAACCAACGATCTTTTCTAAACTGAGCTAGGCATTGTGTTAAAATAGAAAACGAGTTTTCTTTTTATTACAGAGTGCATCAGGAGTTTTAGCTGCTGTGTAATAGCAACACATGACCAATTGTTCACTTTCAATATTTATAAAATGTCTGGCTTAGTTTAGCGAATGCTACAGGTTGATATATTCTGGTTCTTAACCCTTTAAATTGTGCTGTTCGAAAACTCATGATCACTTGACGTACCTAATTTCCCGTTCCCATCACAAATAAGCAAACTAATTTTAAATCTATTGATATAAAGGGTAATTGCAAAAGAATACCACAACTCGAAGGGTAGGTTCTGAAGTTTCATTTGCTATATACGAAGACAGAACGCCACCCTATGTCCCCGTGTCCGATGCCATTACGGCTACCGAACGGGTTGAATGGACATGGGGCTATATACTAAGACGGGGGTTCCGAAACTTTTTTCTCACGTACCCCTACTGTCGTAACCCTTTTCCAACCATACGTCTATACAAAGAAAATTTATCAATGTTAAGAGCCTAGGTAAGCTTAAATTCTAGTCATTCGATTCTTATAACATTTGTAGTACTTGTTTTTCATTTTGCATTCCATTCCATTTTTCATTGGTATTGGTTCAACGTCAAAACAGGCGAAATCAGTATTGTAGTAATCTCACATTGACTTATAACGATGGCTAAAAATTACTTCTTTTTGCTTTCCGTTTTCCTTATTTTGAGGGTAGGCCTGGACAACTTTCAATTTTACTTTTTACATGAGTTTGGGAATACAAAATTCTGTAAGATTTCCAACCCCTTATGTTTTCTTGTGTCCGCCATTACCGACATTGAGTTCGCGTACCCGGAACCTCCAAGGTACACGCGCGCCACGGTTTGTGAAAATTTGTATTGAGATAAAGTTTTCCGCCCTCTCGTTTTTTTTTTCTCTTGATCTCTGCTAGCGGGTGTTCCAAATCGGGGTATGCTAATTTGATTGCTTTCGATGTATTGGTAGCAGAACAGATCCATCGGACTCTTGATTACTGCAACCTGAGAAATCCTGATCCTGTGAATTTTTTCCACGGGGTTCATAAAGATGGTTTATTTAACCACTTCCTATTAACATTGAACTCAAAACGAGGATAACTGTAGCCAACCGAACATTAACACTGAACGTATTTCAAAGAGTGCCAGAAGTTTGGATATTGAGTAGATATTGTTTAGATTTTCCTTGGTGGTCAGACTGAACATTTATGGTTTTATGGTAATTAAAGCTTTATATTTTTGACTTGACGTTAAAAATTTTTCTGTAAATATAGTCTTTTGCCGTTGAGATACAGGGCGATTACAAAATGCGCCAGGTGAAGTCGCGTGATTTCATTTGAAAAATTCACTTCACCAGACATCATAACCAAGACTGGGGTAATAATTTAGAAAGGCGGTGGGGAAAAACGAGCTTGCACTGAGTATCAAATTCAAATCGAAAATTTTTAATGAAAAAATGAAACTTCATTTTCTTAAATGAATTCATTCTCCCGTCAAATGCGCCAAGCCAATTTTGGAATTCTTTGCACACCTTCCAAGAGGAAGAAATCCCTCAACCTCTCGGCACGTTGTAATGTTAGATCCTGGATGACATGCGCAGTTGCATTTCACATGACTGTAATGTCCCATTATTTGATTTCAACAAGTGCTTAGATGAATGATGCTACAAAGGTCTGATGAATGACGTAATGATTTTTATTCAAAGGTAATTCTACTGCGGTGTTACAGGGTGGCCCAGCGAGTAATGTTTGAAATGAATCGGAATTTTAAAACTAAGTGTGGTGAAAAGCTTTTAGGGATATATTGAAATTATAGTAAATTAATGATAAATGGGTTCGAAGTCGCAGTCTTTAACAAGGACAGCAATGAGGCAGATATGGAATCCATTCATCATGCGTGAGCAGACCAGGCTGTCAATCGTGTGGACTGCAGTCCTTCTGTCCGGCTAGTTCTTGTCACGAAACTCCTCTATCCATGCCCGCTGCACTGCCGTAACCTTTTTCGTGGCTTTTGGTCATTTCGAGCACAGTAAACACTCGCGGGATATCTGTTGAATATTTATTCATTTTCGCTTGTGACAATCACAGCTGAACAACACACTTAAACTCGCCGCTCGCTAACGAAACGCACACCTATACAATTACTCGCTCTAATGTTAATGTGCACAAAGTTTGGTCTTGCTTACTCGCAGCTAGCTCCATCTATTGGATTGTTTTTCCGAACATTACCCGCTGGGCCACCCGGTATAATGCAGATCGAAATTAATAAGTAGTCGCGTTCAGACTTCTTTTGGACTTTTATTTCTGGGTCACGCAAATTCATTGAGGCTTGGAGATTTAATCCATTGGATTTAGCGGAGGACATCTCTGGACTGGATTCACGAATTGTACCAGAGCTCATTCTACGCTGGTTTTCAGGAATAAATTGTTTATAATTTCTTTAGTCATGATGTTCTTAAAAAAATGAGTACTATTCCTCTTAAAATTACATACGTATCTTTTCTCTAAATAGGTGCCAATTTTCAGCAATAATTTGCAGGAAGATAATTGAACAAGTTCACAAGAGTAAACACTGAAACTAATATTATTACTGGAGCTTACAAATTTAATTTATTGTAAATAACTGAAGATTCTAATTCAGCTCGTTCACTTGCAGAATGGCATTAACAGTTTGGGATTTAATGGATATGTCTATATTAACGACATTCATGTTTTAAATTCAGGCTGATTCATACAATTTAGGAGGACAATCTCGGCAAATTTTCGAATTACTCAAATTTCTGTAAGTAGAGGAACGTATCTGAATTATCGTAACAAAAACTGATCAACATGCTCTTTTCCTAAGTATAAGATAACTCAAAACAATTGCATCGATTACAAATGACTAACTTGTAAACAACTAGAAGAAAATGGAAGAACAGAAGGAAGCCTTCATATTTGTTTGCATATGTAATTGCCCTATGCGACTTACCTTGGTAACATCCGCCATTTCAAGCCGTTGTGAAACACGTTCGCAGCACTGACGCGCGTTCGATAGCCGCATGCACATTCTGCATGTCAAATTCTTGCGCCTTCATTCCATCGGAAGAGTCGTAGACTGTCTAAATGTCCTTTTGAAGGAAGTGGCACATGGTGACGAAATGAATTTCCGCATGGATGCTGTCGGTATGACCAAGGGAAGTCGTATAGGGCAGTTTTTACGTATCTAAACAAAACCTTGATCTTCTTTCTGTTGAGTTCAAATCTTCTCTCTATCATATTTACAAGGAATTTAAAATCTGTGCAATCGTTTTGAATAACCCTGCATATTTTCGCACTCTATAGAAGGATGGCTTTTTTCAGATGGCCAACAAGCCTCCCCAGACAGAATCTCTAGTCTCGACCCTCGTGCTAATCCGATGCAATCGCAACCGATGCACCAAGCATTACCTTCCTCAACTGGTAAGTATCAAACTGAATTTCGTCTTGTTTGCATTGAGAATTTTTAGGGAGTATAAACATATTTCTTTCTAGTTGAGAATTTCTTTGCGAACAAAATTTAAAGAGTTCTACAGTGGCATAGTGGGGTAAGTGGCGCCCGGGTAATGGTTTTTTGACCACACTTTGTCATCAGTGGCTTAACTTGGGTAAAATCACCCGAGGCATGGTATCTTTTCGCCTTCTCGTTGTTTGATTTTAATGCATTTATGTCGCTTTCTAAAGTTTTGTCAACACGGCCAGTGACGCAGCGAAGGTAAGTGGTGCCCGGAGCGTGTTATTTTTTTTGCCACATCGTCATATCTTGCCTTAAAAAATTGCATAAAGACTGTAATGTTTTGACTTCATGGCGCTGCCTAAAACTAGCGCCCGGGGCATCTATACCTCCCTTGCCCTCCACGGTCGTTACACAACTGATATTCTATGCATTTACGTTACTCTTCAACTAAAGACGTTATCTCGAAATGTATTGACTCGAATGATATTATTTGTTATTCGAATTCAAATCGTGCTCCGGTAATATACAGTAGATAAGACTTTTTAATTTTCGAATCTACGGCACCTTTTGCTGAAGATAATTCAAGACATAACACAGCATAAAACGATATACTGTTGGATGAAATGCAGAGTTGTGTCTGTCATATGACCGTGAATTTTCTTCATTGAAATATATTCGAGAAACGCACAATCGGCTCTTACCTATAATGTAGTCCCATCTAGAAATCCCTTCCCTTCTCGCATTTTGATTAGCTCGAACTTTTGTGTTTGAATAGAGCCAAGTCGTGATGTACTTCAAATCCATCGCGACAATTTAATTCTGAAATCTTTGTGCATATTTTTACTTGTTACTTATAGTATTGCGTCCTAATCCTGATAAAGACAACGCGAAATTAAGATATTGAATGACATGTTGTAGCTCACCCACGTAGCATGTAATTGAGTGCGCTCAACTATACTAATCTAGAGTAAATATTTATTTACAACCATATACATAACATAACACCACTCCATGCCCCTGCAACTATAACCATATGGTTATTTAAGCAGTGACGTGGTCATGAAGTGGAAGAGAAATCACAACACCCGAAGGGGTGACCTCTCTTAAAACTTGACATTTCTCTATACCGCTGCCTAATTAAAAACTCATCAAGTCTACAAACATTTACAGGAGCAAAGGAAGGATTGCTATTGTGCTATACATTAAAAAAAAAATATTTTGGGAACATGGGAAAATAAAACCTTGAAAAACACAATATTACACAGTTATACATGAAATAGCTAGAAAATAATAAAAACAAAAATGCAATGGAAAGACTATACGAAGAAAAAATACATTAAAAAAAAACAGAAAATGAAAGGAAAAAGATGAAAAACAAATTAATACAGTAATAAAAGTAAGATAAAAATGTACACAAGAACAGAGAGATGGGCCGCACAGTATTTTAAAAAGTTTGATTTTGAAGAGGAGTTGGCTGATGGAACTCTATTTGAAGGAGAAACACGGAGGATCTTGGAAGAAAGTCCTGAAAGAACGACAAAACTGTTCTGAGTTCATTAGGGGATGATGGGCTGAAGAGGAGGCGAAGTTGAATGTCGAGCTGGTGAAACGGGACTTTCCATCTCCAAAGGAAAAGGTGGGGTGATGAAGACGCATGAAGGAAAGTTGAAGTTTGGTTGGAATTAATTTCCCTCATCGCTGGAGGAAGAGGTTGTTCGGTTGCTGAAGTTGCTAATTAATAAAATGTTGGCCAAGAATGTGGGAATGGGACGAAAGCATTGGACTCATCTGAGAAGACTATTGAAGGAACGGGAAAAAAACAATTAATTGGGATCTGGACGGAAAAGACTGGTTTCTCTTTGGAGAAAGTGGAGCAAATTATGTATCTTCCTTCTTGACGTTGAATTGTTGGCTACTCTTCGGAACCATATTGGCTGATGTTGTTGGCTGGGTGGTGCCATATGGTAGGAGGTTGTGAGGAGGCAAACCGTAGCATAATGGATTGGTGTGCCGATTTCCCCACAAGAACAGAAAGAGGTTTCGGCAAGGTTGAATCTATGGAGAAACGAAGGGAAAGGCCCATGTCCTGTGAAAAATAAAACTTCGTTGCGTGTCCAGTTGATTGGATGTAAGCTAACTTTGGGAATTATGTTGTGAATGAGCCTCCCAGTATCTCCATCATCCCAAGCCATTTGCCAGGTAGCCAACATCTTCTGTCTTAAGAATGTTTTGATAAAAGATTTTGGTAACTCGAGTGGTGTTTCAGGAAAGTTTTCCGTTTCTGCTGCCTCCCTAGCCAGTCTGTCTGCTTCTTCGTTCCCTATGTAACCAGCATGGGCTTTGATCCACGACACTCTGATGTGAGGATG
>BGPR01001120.1:4873-103587 GCA_013235015.1 Araneus ventricosus
TCAGAAAAGAGCTTCCCACTTAAAAATTAGTAAAATCATTGATTCTATTAAAAACAGTGTCAAGTTAGAATGTTGTAACATATCGAGCACCACCATACAAAAATGTGTTTTTGTTGCGTCGCTATTATTATTTTCTTTTAACAATTATAAAAGTGCCATGATGAAATATAAAAGATTTTTATTACATAATATTGTATTTTTACCAATTAAGAAAAAGTACACCATTTTGCAAACCACATGTTGATTCCTCCATAAAATGAATATAAGGGCAGAAAAATTATTATTTATCCTAGAATATTTGTTCCAAGAAATCATTAGTCATCATTTATTAGTTTTAACCATTTACAAGAAATGTCTCGAAATCAATTCTATAGTATTTCAAAGTTAAACAGCTAATTAGTGACTAGTAGAAATCCATATCAATTGCTGAGAATTATTAAATTACAAAAATCATTCTTCATTTGAACTATATGAGAGGTTACATTTTATACAATATTTTTATTGACCTATTTAGAAGAATCACTTTAGTAAACAATAAAATCAGAGGCCAAGAAAATCTTAAGTTGATTCCCATTCAGAATTTGTATCACATAAGTATTCTACACAATTCATAACTATTGTGATGCTAATTTTGAATATAAATATATAGTTGTGACAGTTTTCTTTTATGTTATGTAATTTTTATTAATAACTATTTAACAAGTTAACTTTATATTATATGGGACAAAAAAAAAGTTGCAAAAAATTATTTTCAATGCAATTGACATTTTTAATAAGATCAGTAAAAAGAAATTCTACAACAAAAAATGATAAAAGAAATATAATAGTCATTTTATTCCGCATCAGACTAAACAGAACTTTTAAAGAAATTCTCATAACACTTAGGAAAAGGCTAAGGACTGAACATTTGAATGCACTGGTAACTACTTTTGTTTTAAAAAAAAATGTGCATTTTTAAAATTAACTTTAATAACAATTTTGGCCATGCACTAATTGAAAATCTTTAACTTTTTTGTAGATAATAAAACACAAACTAATGTAATTGCATTCTACTGATCAGTTTATATTTCATAGATTAATTACTATAGCAGCAAAAATTAGCAGATTATACAGAATATTTAGAAAAAACCAACACAGCAATTTTTTTTACGTTTTCGGTTTGTTCCATTTCTATTTCTGCTTTAATGCTCTTTAAAATTAAAAAAAATTAAATTTCAACAACTCTATGTTTTTTGCAACATTTTTTTATACGTACATATTACACATCAAAGAATTAAGAATGAGAATATCTGAATTCAGAAGTCAAAAACTAGATCATTATGAAGCCAAAATAAAAATACATAAATCTAGGCCAAATTTTGGACAAAAATCATTGAAGAAAAGTGATAAAAGCAAATTCTTTAAAACATTTACAAACTATATAAATCTTTAAAATAGCTACAATTCTAATGAATTTGATGCCTCTGTCTTTAAATTACTATAGGGCAACAAATAAGTCATGTAACTAATGAAGGTTTCATGCTTTTTTTTAAGGATAAGAATGTAAGAAGCATTTGTTGCATTTCTGAACTTGTTGTTTAAATTTAATGGTTCTATTACACTGAAAATATCAAAGCCTGTATGAAAAGAATGAAAAAATTGCAAATGATAAAAATAAAGCTTTGAAAGTATGAGGGGAAAAAAATTCTCATTTTAAAAAGAGTAACTGAAAAAGGCAAACTTGCATCTCTAGCTTGTGCCTGCAATGTAATAAAAACAAGATGTATTCTAATCAGTCAAATGCTTGTACAATCTCATCAAAACGGTTAACAAGACAAGATTGGGGTTTCTTCTTTGTAGATAGATTAGTTTAAAAACACATTTGGTTATAATAAAATAACCAAGTTGTATTCATAGAGGTTTTTTTTTTCTTTCTTTTTTTAGTACGAAATAAAAGATAGCATATGAAAAAAGTGTTTGGTAAAACATTTTTATTTCGCCTTCGTATTTTGAGTTAAAGTTTGAATGAATATATGCAGACAAAAATAAATAAAAATGCACTAATTTCTTTTCTTTTTTTTGTACTATAATCAATCGAAATGAAAGGAAAAAAATATTGTGGGAAAAGCATGTGTTTGTCTACGCATTCTCTGCAAACATTAGTTAAATGTTTAAATATTTTAGATGTGATAGTTAATATGAAAACTGATATGTAAGGTTGTTTGCTCATAGATAGCAGTTATGATGATATGCTGCACAATTAAGGATAACTGGTAAAGATTTATGCACTTGGCCGGTAACTATATAAAACGTGGAAATTATACCACTGCTAATCCCGATGTGTATTATTTTATTATTATAGCGAATAGAATTTTCATTTCCTGACTAAGAAGCATACAACAAAATATAATTCTACAACACAAATAATTCACAATATAAATATATTTTAAAAACTGAAGGTGAAGTAGAAATAAGTGCTATATCGAAGTTAATTTCACAGTAATTAAAAACACACTATTTGGTGTTTCCTAACATTTCTAAGCAATTATACTTGACTTTTATGACAATCTCAGAATAACATATCAGTATATATTTATATAAATTGTTTAACAAATAAGTATTTTGATTGCTTCAATATATACTTTTATAGAATATAAACCTTTTTATTTAATTAAAAAATTATTAATAAGATATATGTATTTCAGAAAGCAGATTCAGAACTAAATAAATTATAAAATTTATTTAATTACAATATATAATTTTTTATTTAATTAAAAAAAATATAAGATATATGTATTTCAGAAAGCGTATAAAAAATTTATTTCGTGGACGGAAGCATAGATTTAGCAGTCGTGTGCGATCTGTGAAAACATTCACAAAATTGGACTTGTAAAAAAACAGGATAATTTCATTTCCAATAGGGAAGGAAAGTGTGCGTAAGCGCCAAATCTTACAACTCCATTTGTGCGCATCTGCTGCCAGCGCCCTCTGGATAATCAATCATGTTTGTCGCTTCAGGGCTCAGAAAAGACTCCGCAGTTCCTATTAGCCTGAGGCGGTGCCTATATATAACGCTACCCATAATCATTTCTATTATTTAGCATTGTAATTTATTTTCTTTTGTAATTTTATACATTTTAATTTTTATATGTTGTTTTTTCGTATAGAATGTTAGTTCTGTTACAAGTTTCTGTTTGCGATTGCTTTTCTGATCATGAACTCTCTATCTGATTTGCCAAATTGTTGTATTTAATGTGTAATGTCATTCCAGACATTCCATTGCCGTCTGTGTTTAGTACTATTGCTTGCGGTTTTTGTTTTTTATTGTAATGAATGAACAGAGAGTATTAATGTGTTTCAAGTTCGAATGATAATGCGGATGATTTTAGTAACAGATGAATAACGTATATTTTATTTTAGCCAAATTGAGGATTGTTTTGTTAAAGAGGAAATTTAAATTTCTTAATAGCTGGCAATTTTTAAAAGTGAAGAAATGAAACGTAATATTGCTGCCTACAACAAATCGACGAATGGAACTACCAAATCAAAGAGATCCAGAAGAAGTAAGTTTTATAGCTATTTCTTTTAATAAATTTGAGAATGTTTGATAATACGATTTTATTGTTTACCTTTTTGTACATGAAATGTTCCCTATGAAAACAATCATTTTGAAATTTTTAATTTTTAGAAATATGAAAATCCCTACGCTTTCATTATTTTGTGTATTTATTGCATTTTTATTAAGATTTTCTAAAATATTTAACTTGAGATATTAGTTGGATTTGATGCTCCATTATTTTTAGCTGTTAGATTTCATTCTTCTTAAAGTGTCCATATTTTCTTTAGAATATTTCAATTTTTAATATCATGCTGAAAGCTAGAATAAACAAGGAATTATAATTAATGATATTTGGTATACATAGAGTAAGATAAGCTGATATATGAACTTCAAAATTCCAGTAATAAGCTATAATTTTCGTCATTTCAATTGTACTGTATACTGATGTTATTGAAATAAATGTCATGGCATAAAATAAAGCAGCAGAATGTTATTTAAAGAATTATCTGTTTAAAATACTTGTGATAAGTATATGACATGACAATTTGTGGTATATTTTGAACAAAATGGGTAGAGTTTATATAATTTTAGAAAGTGCCTTGTAATGTAGAATTCTTTATTATACTTTTTCCAGTTAAAATTCTTAGTTATAAATTTATAGAACATAGATAGTTATATTCATGTTTTAGTTTAAAGCTAGCAGACTATAAGTTTCTTATTTCATTCAAACAATAATCCTGATAGTCTCTGAATATTGATGGTGATAAAATAGTTGTAGAACTAATCCTCAGAATCTTGTGGATATGATATTCTATATTTGGTATTTTCTGTATTGGAATTTAGTTCTAAAATGTAAATATTTTTAGATTAGAAGTAGATTTATTAGTTGTTATTGATCAACAGAGTTTTTGTTTTTAAAAAGCATGGGAATCTTGTTTATTTTATCCCTATCTTTTCACTCTTTTTTTGAACTCCATTGTGAGGTTCGAATATTTTCTGCATCAATCTGCTAGTGTTATGACATTTTTATTCTTGAAAACAAGTATAAAAACTAAGCAGCATGAATTTTTTCTTAAAGTGTTTAATCATTGTTATAAAAGTCTCTTAACCTGGGAGGATGCGCTCTACCAAGAGTAATGGGAAGACACACAAGGGGGTGTGTGACACCCCAATTTGTTATTTCACTATTTAAGCAAAACTAGCAACATTTTATGCTATATTTGTTCCAAAATGATTCATGCAAACAGTTCTTTCTAATTATACAAAAATAAATTTTTAGACGAAAAATTTAGTAAATAATACATTATATTATTCAGCGCATTGCGAACTCATAAGAAAAGTATTTCTTACATAACATATTTTAAACATTTTTTATTATAAGTAATCAATATAATAATCGTTATACAATTTGGACAGAAAAATGCTGCTTCTAATTTTATTAGGTACACAGGAAACCTTTTTTTTTTTGGACATTCAAAATAAGAATTCTGATGGACTTTATCTTTAAATCCAATAAATTTAGGGCATAATACACTTTTATTCTTCAGAACAGTTTCTACAATTTTAAGCTTTTCCTCTAGTAGTTTTTTTAAAAGCGTGTAAGACATGTTCCATCTGACTACAATTACATTACGTCCCAAAATAATATAACTTTTGCATCAATCTTTTTACATTTTCACTTGCACTATTATTCTGTTTAAAAGTCTTGTACTCGCAAAAATCTCCATTTTAAAAACATTGATCTTGAATCCACTTGTTGCCTCGCTGAAACTTAAATAGAGACACATTATTTTCCTGTCCTTAAAATACAATCACTCAATCGAACAAAGAAAGCTGATACGAGGACTCACAAAGGTTTTTTTCACACCTCTATTGGTGAATTTCAATAAAAAATAAAAGAATTTTTTTGAAACATGTTCCGTCTGCTGAATGTGACTTTAAAGGCAGCTAGCATGGATTTGACTCATTTCAACTAGAGGGAAGTCATTATTTTTCACATTTTACATGGCATGGTGTGTCGGATACCCCTTTGCGCATCCTTGCGGGTTAAAAAGTAAAAAACATTGAGCATGTGGAGAAGAATAGGAAGGGGATAGGGGAAGGCATCTGGTTAGCAAGTGTTCAGACTTAAGGGAGAGAAAATAAGAGAAGATTCATCAGTTCTTTTTTTAAAAATAATAGAGGTATTCAACAAGTAGTTTAGTTTTATATACTGACCAGTGAACCTGTGCAAAACTTTCGCACTTTGAGCCTCTCCCCTCCCCCCCTAAAAAATTTAGTTATTAATTATATAAATCCATTCCAAGTACATATCCAAATAAATAAATAATAAACATTTCAGGAAACTTTGTGAAAAGCAGACAGAAACCGATAAAATCCCATTTATCTAGTAAACAAACATGTAAAAAAACACAGCACGTGACATGCATCATTATGATTATAACATTTTCTCTATTACTGAAATAAGTTGAGCAAATAAACGCTTCACTTTAGTTTGCAGCATGTGTCACTTGTGATAGATTATGTTAGCAGAAGTGTGGTTTTTTTAAACTTAAATTTTGAGACAAACAATGTGCTTTAATGCAACGTGAATATGTTATCATTGATGTCTATAAAATTTCCTATCCTTTAGTACCTTATTCATTGCTGTAGGTTTGTTAGATTGTTGAATGTTGACTACAGAAATAATATATAGGATTTACAATTGCTACCATAAAACAGCAGTCGAGTTACTTGTAAATTGAATTATTTTTTATGTTGGACTTTATAGTTTTTTTATACTAATCTAAAGCTAGTTTTTAAAGAATTTATAAATTCCATATGAAACAATTCTGCATTCTGACATCTTTCTCTGAAACAGAAAATTTAATTCATGTAATGAAGATGATTCATGAAGGTTTAATTCTAATTTTGCATTGATTATTTAGCTGCTCTTGACTGTCCAACACAGAATAGATTTAAATCTTGGATGTGAAAATTAATAAACATGAAGTTTTTTTAAAACCATCTCTAAGATTTATGGACATTTAAATACCAATATTAGTATTTTATGTACAAAAATGTTACTGCAGTAGATTCTGCTTTTTTGTGCTACTTCTGTTTAAATGATTTGATTTGAAAAAATAGAAGTTTTTAAATCAAATAAATAAAATATATTTACCAATAAATTTAACAGCTGTTTTCAAGAGCAACTCTAAAAAACAAACAAAAAAAAGCAAAGGAACGCAGCCCCTGTTTAAAAACAAAATTAAATGATGACCTGACATGCCTCCCAATAAGAAAAATCAGACTTCAAAAATTTTGAGTTATCTTTTAATGAATATATACTTGTGAATGATGATGAATAGTATGGAACATATTTTGTATCAGCAGGTTTCGTTATATGTTAATAAATCTATTTTTATATTATTACTAATGGTAATGAATCAGATTTTCTGTTAATAAATGAAATTAGTTTTGAAAGTGTTTTTATGTGAGAATGTTTAAAAATTGTGTTCTATAGTGTTACTTTTGTTTCATGTAGGTTGAGGTAAACTTTGAGTCAGAACCTTCAAATAAATCACTATTCTTGGAGAAAGTTCGCCAGTCTAATGCTGCCTGCCAAAGTGGAGATTTTAATACAGCCATTAGGCTGTATACTGATGCAATTGTTCTTGATCCTGGCAACCATGTGCTGTATAGCAATCGCTCTGCAGCCTACATCAAAGTTGGGAAATATGGTCGTGCTTTACAAGATGCCATCAAAGCTCGGGAATTACATTCCAAATGGCCGAAGGTAAAATTTTTACTCCATTACTTTGTTGATTATATGTACCAAAATATAAAACTGTTCAAAAATTTTTTTTATTAAGGAGCATATTGATTACAGCATTTTACCTCTGCAGACAAAATGTTCCTGAAAAAAGATTGAAATTTTGTTGTAACAATAGCCTATTGAAGAAAAGCTGAATTCCTTTATTTTGATGGCATACAAGTACTGGATACTATTCTGTTAACAGAACTCGAATCGGTTAAAGTTTAAGGTACACAGCCGTTTCTCTCCGCTTTGGTTTGCCAATTCATTGTCGCCAAGAAGAAGACGGATTAGCGATGCTTGATCATTTGTTTTGGTTGCGCAGGGATGTTCATATTCGTGTCTTGCATACACAGGGATCATTATATTTTTGTTTTGCACATCAGCAACTCGATTTTCTTGGTCAGCTATGTGCTGTCTTTGATTTCATTGGTCGATTTAATTGAATTTGAAGAAAATTTCGATTGGAACTCTATGTTTTTAATTTTGACAGTTTGGATTGTGGATTTGTTTCGACTGACGAGATAGGAAAATATTGCTTCAAATTCTTCATCGCGATGCAATTCGTGTTTGAGGTGAAAACTTACCTTGGAATTTTTTTTAAAAACCTAGATTCCTAACATTTAATGAAAAAGGGTAGCTACTAGGTTCCTGTTTTGATGAAAGTGAAGCCACTGATGTTTTTTTAAGTTTAAAAAATTTGCTCTGAACCCACTTGAGATGCCGTAGGCATCTCATGCGCAAGAGAAAAATAAAATGCTTACTGTACACCCAAAGCAAATGTACTCACATTGCCAAACTATCTTGCTCTTGGCGACAAAAAGTTAGCGATCCAAAGTGGGGATGAATGGCTGTGTACCTTAAACTTTACTTTTACGCTTCAATCATTGCCAAGTTTAAATGTTAATATTGTTCTGTTAGTGAGTTATCACTAATATTCAGCAAGTTTTGTCTAAGGTGCTGCTAAAGGGAGTAGTACCCAGTACTGGTAACAGTTTGCTAATTCAGCATGTTTTAAGAGACTTGCTTATAAAGTTCTACCCAGTTGAGTTCTCGTAGAGTTAAAAAAATTATGCAAACCAGACTCAATTCTATTTATTACGTGTATCTAATTGGCAATAAAAAGGATTATGGTGGAATTTTTTTCATGTTTTAGTTTGGAGCTTGTAAATCTTAATTTTATGATATAAAAATGAGGCTCTATAATAATTAACAGATTGATGGTATTCTGTAAAAAGCATGTTCTTGTGATGACATTTAGTCTTTTTTTTTTTAATATTCTTAAGGAAATATTTATGCGTGAGAACCTCAAACATCTACAGGTCAAAAACTTGATTTATGAACACTCTTCCTTTTTAATTTTATTCTCTGGATTTTTATTAGTTATTGGAAGTACCTTAACTTATATGTATTGATTTTTCTTTTATTTGTAATGAATTGAAAATTTATTTCACTTTATGAATTTTTGTATTTTTTGATAATAACACATTGTTTGCCGGTCATGTGAAGCCATGTTGATAGTTAATGCCATGACACAGGAGTAGGTTGTACCCATATGCCGACTAACTTACTATAAGAAATAAATAACTTGTGTAAGGTTTTTAGTAAGTAAAAAATTCAAAACCACATACCTTTGCAACTAGTTTCTAATATTCATTCCACGCCAATACCATCATATATACCCAAAACTTTAACCGGAGAATAAATATTGAAACGTAGTGTTTTCTGCTCCAGCGCGTGATCAGCTGCTTGGCGATGATGCCACATCACGCACTGGCCCTTGATCAGCAGTCAATGTGTTTAAGGTCTTGCGTACCAGAAAATTTGATTGTGAGTGTGTATAAAGATTCTTTATTTTATTTGCATTTTAAAAGTAATCTTCCTTTGTTGAAATATTACTAATGATAAACTTTTTGAGAATTTGTATTTCAAGATTTATTTTCGAATAATAGAAATCTAGTGCATTTGAAAATTTTTGCTTTTATAATTATGATGATTTAAAAAATTTTCCTGGCATGTAGAAAGGTTTTTTTACTGAATGCATTCAAAATCTGGTTTATAGAATTTGATGGATGAACACTGTTGGCTGAAATATTATTAAAACTTTTCTTGATGCATAAAGAAGCGTATAAAGCCAGCAAGTTTTTTTTTTTTGAAGTAATTGGAATAAGATACCTCTGTTCAGCTGATCAATTGTTTTATGATAACATAGAAAATTTTTACTTTTGATGTCATGAAATTTTTATTTGTATGAAACTATTTTTTAGGCCTATTATCGACAAGGTGTGGCATTGCAATGCTTGGGGCGCCATGCAGATTCCTTGGCAGCTTTTGCCTCCGGGTTAGCTCAGGATTCCAAAAATGTCCATCTCTTAGCTGGTCTTGTTGAAGCAGCTATGAAATCCCCACTTCGAGGTAAATGCACTTTTTTAATGAATTCTGTTGTATATAAAGTTGATCTTATTATGATAATTTGCAATTGACTGCTTGTAAATTAGTTATAGTGAAGATTTTTAATAACTGAAATCTTATTTAAGAAACAAAGAATTGTTCTTATCAAGTTTTTAAATTTTTTGTTGTGTAAAATCACAGTAATTAGTAGAAAGAAATTGACTATATTTTTCCTAAAAAAGTATTTTTTTGTGTAAAAAGTAGGTTATCCATATTTCTGATAATTTTTCTCCTTCTCAAGCATTAGATTTAGAATTTGTTATAACATTTAAAGTAGATTGCTTTAACTTCAGACGTTATAATTCCCATTTTCCATGAGTGTATGTAAGGAAATTTTAGCATTATAAAAGAAAAAATCATTGTTTAATGTTTTGAAAACTTTATGAATATTCACTGTGCAGGAAGATCACCCCCCGTAATTAATGCATTCAATAAAAGTTATTCTATTATTTTTCACAATATTCAAGTGGAAAATATATTTGAATAAAGTTCAGGAACTTGTACTTGCAAAATAGAAAATTTTTACCAAAACATTTAATGATTTGTTTATAATTTATTACTTTTTTCTGTTTGGTATTTGTATTAGTTCAAATTGTGTTCGTTTTAGTTCTGGTATGTCATGATGCAGAATCTCATGAGTAAAGATGGCTACTGCCCCAATTTCTTCATAAGTGTTATTTAAGATTCTCCCTGTATATATTTTATTTTACAGATAAATGTGGAAAAGAACATAAAATTTATTAAATGTGTTTGCGCCCTTCCCAGAATTGGCTTATCTTTTTCTTAATTATGTAGTCAAAGTATTGTTTTATATATTTAAGAAATAGAATTTTTTTTTCTTGATTTCCAAAAACAGCTTGTGTCAATAATTTGATTAATAATATTCTTTCTTAAAATAATTGGAGCATCTTATTTTCCTGTTAGCTACTTTAGAACCAACATACAGGCAACTTCAAGCAATGCGTTTGGATAAGTCACCATTTGTTATTACTTCTGTTGTGGGTCAAGAGCTTCTAGCTACAGGTCATCATGCTGCTGCTGTTGTGGTTTTAGAATCTGCACTTCGTATTGGTACATGCAGTCTAAAATTAAGAGGTTCAGTGTTTTCTGCTTTAAGTAGTGCATATTGGGCACTGAATACTTTAGATCGTGCCATTGCATATATGCAACAAGATTTAGCTGTAGCCAAGTCATTAGGTATGCTGTATTTTTTGTTTATAAATTTTGCACTTATTTTTCCACTTTTGAGTTTCTATAATTTTATATTTTGTTTCTTTTTGTAGACAGAAAGGAATACATGATTTTTTTTCTTCATATTTTAAGAACTTTTATTTTCATGAGCTTTCTTATTATTATAATTTTTTTAAAATAAATTCCCTTAAAATAAGGCTGTAGAGTATATTGGTTTCTGACAGATGGATAACATTTTGATGAATATTACTAAGATTTGGTTTGTTTGAGGGTTTATGGCGAAAGGGCCAGTATTTGGCCAAACTGCGCCAAACAAGGAATATTACTAAGAAATGGATTCTCAGAATATCTTACTTGTGAAGAAATTCCTGAGAGCCATAATATAAATCCACAGACTTTGGTTTCTTTCACATAAGTGTGGAAAAAGAGTAAAATTTTCATCTAAATGTCTTGAATTTCTCTATTTGGTGTCAGAGAAAAAGAACTAATTAAATGTAAGAGAATTCATTTATTATTTTGGCTTGTTTTATATCTTGTTCTATATCTTTTTCCACAAAAATCTTGTCATTAAATCTAAAATTAATTTGATGAGCTTCTGTTTTCTTATATCAATGAGTTGATGAATTACTGCATAAGTTTGGATTTCTTACTTTAAAATATTTTTTTTCCTGTATTAAACAAGAAATTATTGGGATTTGTGTGTTGCACTTAGAACTTTTGAAATTTTTTTAGAAAAGTGCAGAAAAGCTTGTTGACAAAAGGCTTGTGGAGCCAAAGTCTAATATTATCAAACAAATTTATTCTTATATGGATTTCTTATTGATTATAAGAAGAATATTATGAGATCTTTATAATCTATACTTATAAAAGGAAATGTTTGTGTGTGTGATGTCCAGACGAATCTATTGCACTTACAGCTATGAAATTTGGCTCACAGGTAGACGTAAGGGTGGCTCAATGTACCTCGAAGCCTGAATTGTAAAATTTATTTTAGAAAAGTTTTTATTCAATGTTTTGGGTGATTTTTTGCACGTTTTTGGCTTATACATGAGAAAAAATGATCATAGACAAACAATTGATGCACCACTGGATAGAGCAAACAATTGTTGTTTTAATGACGTTTGTTTTGAAAGTCTAAAGTAATCTGAATTTTAAGAAATTTAAAACAAATAGTCTGTTTTCATGAAAAATTTTAAGAATTGAATTTCAAATTACTTTGTCCGACGTTCTAATTTCGTGATTTTTTGAAATTTTTCGAGGTAATAAATGGAACATTTCTCCCTGATTTAAAACAACAATGGTTAAAATACCTTTGTTCATTCATTTTTAATATTTTTTTCCTTGATGAGGTCAGAGTTTTTTTCTAATGAAGAACCATTAAAAAATGGCCATTTCTCCCTGGCTACATCTGTACCATCATTCGGAATTAAAATTATAGTGAGAGGAGGGAAATGATTAATGACGTCAGCCATGATTTATTCCTTGTTTACTTTTTAGTGTGTTTCACTAGGAATGATTTGAAATCATTTTGTTGGATGCAATGGTTTAGTCGTAAATTAAGTAGTGCCAGAATGTTCTGGTCTGGCGATATTGTTTGGGGAGGATATAGTTAGAGAATGACTTCACAATAAAATTTTTCCTATTTTTTTACATTTAAAATGTGTAATTATTTTATCTAGACATTGAAATAATGAAATGCCAATACTGAAACAAAGAATATTTTATAGATATTATTTTATTTTTGATTAAACATGAACATTATGTGTACTGTACCTCAAAGCATGAATGTAATGAATATGTGGAAGTATGGTTTTAAAAAAATTTAAGTTTGTTTCGTTATATTAAAATTACATAATGTCAAAGTAAAATTATGGCAATGATAAGTAATATAGAATCAGGGGTCAATCCTGGTTTTTTTAGGGGCCCATTTTTGTGAAAAAAAATATATTTTCGTGAAGAATAAAAATATTTGTGTGAAAAATAAAAATATCATCATCTGTTAGACTAATATCACTTTTGTTAATTATTTTGTTTATACATTTATCTTCTATCAAATCTTCTTTATCTGAGCAAATCTCTGTATTATTGCTAGTTGAAGATTGCGAAGGTTGCTTTTTGTGAATTTGAGTTTTGTGAAGGGGCCATTTTTATGAAGTGGAATTTTGTGAGGGGGCTGCAAAATGGCCCCAATTTTCACCTGGATCGACCCATGATACTATCAAGACATACACTCTGTCCCAAAAGTTTATAGACTCTAGTAAAATATATGTTTTAGCAAAACGGAAAGGCATTCAAACACCAATTACAAATATGTTTATTCCAACCATATGCGACTTGCATTCAATGAAATATTTAGAAAAAATAACGATTTGTATTTCAATTATATAACAAAATGGAAATATTAGGCGTCCCAAAAGTTTATAGAATATATGACATTTCAACAAAAGGTGCCCAATACAATGTTCTTAATAGTTTAAAGTCTTTCCATTGTTCAGTATGACATCGTATACACGTCTTTCCAACAACATAATTAAGGTTTCTAATATCTCTGGTTCCAAGTTGTACCATGCACTTTCAATGGCTGCCTTCAAGGCATTCACTGAATAAAATTGCCCTCCATTCTCATATACCTTCCGAGACATAATGCATCACACATTCCCAATTGGGTTTAGTTCAGGACTCATCGGTGGCCACTCAAGAACAGTAATATTTTTCGAGTTTAAATAATTTTTAGTAGCATTGGAGGTATGGATTGGAACATTATTATGCTGATATTCCCAATTTCCTCCCCCTATGTTTTCTTCAAAGGGCATAAGAAGATTTTCTAGTGTTTCTATGTATTTAGGAGAATTCTGTCGTCCATCTAAAAAGCCCAAACTCACTTTACCGTTGAAACCGAAAGCCGCCCACACCATCACAGATCCACCACCACTTTGCCTACTGTAAAAACTGCTGGGCTCTCTTCGTAAATCATGCCAATATTTTATATTCCTGTCAGGTCCATCGAGCTTCCATTTTTTTTTCATCACTGAAAAGGGCAGCCTTCCATTTATCATCATATGACAAATGATTATGAGCTCATTGTAATCTCTTACTAATGTGAAGCTTTGAGAGTGGTAATCTGCGAGCCATTTTTGCGTGGATCATATAACCAGATTCTATAATTCGTCTATGAACAGTGTTCTTGGAGAATTGCAACCAGGAAGCTCTAGTAATTTCGAGAACCGACATTTTCTAACTTGGAAGACATTCTTTGTATCCGTCTATCACTGCGAATATCCGTCACACGTGGTCTTCCCGAACGAGGTTTTGGCTCATATGGCGTCTTACGAGTTAATACACAATAAATCATACTTTTAGAACGATTTAAAAGTTTCAATATTTTCTTAATAGTCTTATCGTGCAATTTCAAATGCAGAATTTTACTCATGTCTTCATTAGAGAGCTGCGAAGCTTTAGGCATTTTGAAACGCAGAACAAACGACCGCTTTCCTTTTCTTACAACATATTTATTAGGCTCCGAATTGATGTCATGATTACCGATACCATATTTGCATAAAATTGCATTTGTCTATAAACTTTTGGGACAGGTTATTTCTGTTTATTCTACGATTTAAAGATTGGCATTAAATATAAGGGGTAGAACTGCTGTTTTTTCAATATAATAGACATAACATATATATACAGTAAGTTTCATCGAAATACATCATATACAACAAAAAATATAGGAAAAATACATGATTCTATAAACTTTTGGGACAGAGTGTAAAATACATTTAAATGTGTGCAACCTAATGCTTTTTGCCCCTTCACACCACCACTTGCCAGTGCCTTATTATTTTTATTAAATGGAAATATCTGTCATATTTTCGAGGGTAAGTACTGGACAAAGATTGCAATGTTTTAAAGAGGTATCAAAAACTTTGTCATTGTGAACTTTTTCATTTCGTTCGCATTCATGATACCACAGGCAACGCTGTGCGGGTACTTCTAGTTAATTAGTTCCCAAAATTATTATGTACATATGTCAAAAGATACGTGCATAATAATTTTGAGCATGATACTTAAATCCTTTTGTGTTCATATTTTTCATAATGGATCAGTCTTCTTTCTCAGATATTTTTATAATATCAATAATTATCACTTTTTGGTGAAGTAACTATTATTTTGATATATTTGGTTGTCATTCTGCTTTTGACTATTATTAAGTTCAGGCTCTTTAAAAATGTAAAAGCACTGTTTTTTGGGGGTGAATAGGAAAGGGCTTCATGAAATTTAATGTGCAAATGGATTTTAAAAATAGATGTGATATATGTTGTAACATTTATTTTATTGAAAATATATACAGAAAATTTCAAATAGTAGGTTAAAATTTGCGATTTTTACAAAACTGCTGATGTTCATTAGTTAAAATTTAGATTACTTTTCAGTAAGTCCTGGGCCCATACAGACATGATGGAAAACACAGGACAAGAGAAAGACATTCTTAAATTTAAATGAACAAATTGCTTTAATTGTCTGAAATAAATCTGATTTGTCTAGCATCTTCATTTCAAATTATTGTTTTATTTTTTTACTTTTCCTATGTGTTATTCACTTTTGGTAGTTTTTTTTTGTATAAGACATTTAATTACTTGTATTGTTTGAATAAACACCTGCAATTTTTAATTTTCAGGAGATCAGGCTGGTGAATGCCGTGCGCATGGAAATTTGGGGTCAGCTTACTTTTCAAAAGGGAACTATAAAGAAGCTTTAACCAGCCATAGATATCAGTTAGTGCTTGCAATGAAGTGCAAAGATACATATGCAGCTGCTTCTGCTCTTACTAGTCTGGGTATGAAGTCTTTATTACAAACTTAAAGTTTAAGTATATAAAAGTACACGCACGAACACACACATATACTGTAGAATCTTGTTATCTGACGTTCTGTTTCTCTGAATTAATTAAAAATTGTAAACTGAAAAATGTAGTCTGTAGTTTTTAATATTATTAGGTAGGTATTTGTTTTGCCATTGGTAGAATGTCATGGACAAGCAGATATGAATGAATCAGTCAGGCAGATGCACTGTTAGTTTTGCTGGAAACTTTTCACTTATTAATCTTTTTAGTTATTCTCATTATTTATCTTTCATTTTTAGGGACTGTCATTGGTAGTCTTTCATTTTTAGTGGATGTTATTGTTATTCTTTTATTTGTACATGCTTTAATATTAGAATTTTATTTGTGCTTTTCTATAAGCCTGTTTTATTATTGCAACTAAAAGGAAACAGGCTATTGTTTAAATGGATGAGCTTGAAGAATGGCCAAATGAAATCATTGATGTTAAAATCTATATATATAACGCTAGTCCATTAAGTAAAGTGTAGAGTTAGTTGAAGAAGATTGCAGCCGTTAAAAGTCCAAAACATTTTATTACATTTCGAAAATAGGCAAAATTAAATTAGTTATAGAGTACTCAATAATAGATTAAACTTTCAAAAGATTATGGGAAAATTAAAGCCATGGCCAGAAGTAACGAATTATGCCTAAAATGGTGTGACTTGCTCAGTGCGTTACATAATTATTAAAGAGGAAATTATGCAGACATGGCGAGTTTTAATAATACCAAAAAGGGAAAAGTACCGAAGTTGAGGCTCGAAAAATATTGGGACTCTTGCGAGTCTAGTTACAGTAGAAGTATTTTTATCATAGGATTGAAGTAGAAATAATTTGTTCATAATTAAAAATTAACTGTCGTTAAAAAGGATTTATTTTAAAGATGGGAAAATTTCTAAGTCATTACAATTTTTCCCCTCCGCAAGACTCGTATGACAACAGGGCCCTAGTTAGCATCGACTCTGCAAAGTTCAAAAATTTAATATAAAGTTTTTTCAAAAATTTAATTTTTGTTATACTAATGGTCATTTCCAGGAAGTAATAATATTAATAATGAATATGCAAAAGGATATAAAAATAATTTCAAATGTACTTCATAAAAACGGCGAAAGTAAATTCTTATACTTCGTGGATGAAGTTCTTGAAGATTCTTGGCACATGCAAAAACTCTAAATGTAAACAAATCAAAAACATTTATATATAATTCTAAAATATAAATTGTTTCACTTTTTTTCCTTCAGAAAATTTATATGTTCGTAAGTGTCATGTTAGTAGTATGGGAAATTAATTAAATGACTAAAATTTAATAGTGATATCGTGAAGAATTTTCTGTTTAGGAAGAAAGATACGATGGGATATTATTGCCTTCAGAGATGAGCATTTTTTTTATTTTTGATGGTCAAATCTGTGCTAATCCACATCGCAAAATCGCCTGAGAAAATTTTTTTCTTTTGTTTTTTTAACAACCTAACTACACTCAATCTGTTATAGCAGTTGAAAATAAAAAAACTGATCTCTCGAGGCCTCAGAATAGAGAGAGTTGGTGTTATTTTTTTTTTCTTTTCTTGTGCATTAATTTTTTTCTGAGTATTGTTAAATTTTTTTGTCTACTTTTCTTTTAAGTCATGTAATATAAAATTTTGCCATACTCCAACAACACATTTAAATCTGATTTTAAACAAAATTAATTTATGAGTCAGTTAAAATTTAAGTGAATTTTAAAATTTTCAGCCTTTTAAATGTTTTGATTTATAAAGCATTTAAAGGTAATTTTTTAAAAATAATAAACACTTCTTAGTAACATCAAAATAGAAAATATTATATTCAACTTTGCATAGCAATACCTCAAATTTTTAATATTAATATTTGCTGTTTTCAATAAAACCTTATACCTCAACATTTATTATAGCACTGATATCAGCAAAATAAATTTCAAACCAAGAATAATTCCAATTTTTTGAATTAATGTCAAAAATTATTATATCAAATGAAACATATGATTGTAAACTTAATAACCCCAAATGAATTTTTTCAACATTAAATATCATGAATTTCAAAATTTAACATGCACACTGAAAGAGTATTTTCAAAATTTACTCAATTCTGATATTAGCAAATTACCTTCAAAACAAAACTATTTTAAATATAATTTTAAATCAATTGACAATCAACCACAAAATATAAATAAATACTTAATAATTCATAAAATTTAGAAACCAATTTATAAAATGAAAAATCAACAAATATTTTTAAGACATAATGAATTAAAATCAATTTTTCAAATGCAAAATAGAACTTGTAAATTTTTCAAATGTAAAATAGAATAAAATATTATAAGAACAAATTTCAAATTGAATGTTTTCAGTTGAAAACTCAAATTGAATGTTTGCAGTTGAAAACTATTATTTGTACCCAATTAGCATGCTTTGTTATTTATTAGTGCACTTCGAAATTTAATGTTGAATCACACTTATTTTTTCCTTCTTGAAGAAAACCGAAGCAGGACCATAAAATGAAATGAAGATTTGAAGCACAATATGGATATTCCTTTAGAATTTTGAGAACTAAATCACATTTTGTTTTTTACATCTGTATGAAACAGAAGGATATATTGCAGATCCGATCGATAGGCTTTTTTTTTTCATGCCTATTCTTTCTTTTATTGATATGATTTTACATGAAACATAACATTTATAGCAGAACTGAGTGATGACAACGTGAACGTGTCTGGATAGCATCTCACGAAAGGAATTAGAACTTATAGTAGAATCAAATAAAACATTTTTGTAGAACTTTTGAGATCGCATATGATGTATGAACCTATTCAAAACTTGGAGGTTGGACTTTATAAACTAAATATCCACTGGAAGTGGCATTGAAATCCGTTACTTTTCTCGCACAGATGAATTATCCTGTCGACTTCTATAATGCTATTCCATTAAGTAAAGTGTAGAGTTAGTTGAAGAAGATTGCAGTCGTTAAAAGTCCAAAAAAATTTAATTACATTTCGAAAATAGGCAAAACTGCGCCTAACCGGCGTGATTTGCTCAGTGCGTTACATGATTACGAAAGAGGAAATTACGCAGATATGGTGAGTTTTTATAATACCAAAAAGGGAAAAGTACCGAAGTTGAGGCTCGAGAAATATTGGGACTCTTGCGAGTCTAGTTACAGTAGAAGTGTTTTTATCATAGGATTGAAGTAGAATTCGTTTGTAATTGAAAAATAAGTGTTGTTAAAGAGGATTTATTTTAAAGATGGGAAATTTTCTAAGTCATTACACACACACACACATATATATATATAAGAGCATTTTTTTAAAAATATGTATGTTCATTTTATTTTTTTAAAATTCTTTATGCACACCCAGACTGTTTGACTTACTGGGACCAAATTTGGCACAGTGGTGAAAGATTAGCACAAGAGAAAGTTAACGGAATAATTTTTTTTTTCTAATTTGACTTGGATTTTAATTTATTTAATTTTAAGTGGCAAGTTCGGGCATTTTTTGCCTATTTTCACGAATTTTCTTTTTTCTCCATTATTATTCATATACGCATAAGAAGAAGTCATGCTTCTGGTGTTTTAATTTATTAGTTCTTGCATTTTTTCTCTCTCTCTTCTTTTTTTTTTTTTTTTTGTCTTTTGATGTTTTATTTTATTTATTTCTCTTTATATGTTATTCTTTTTAATCTGTATGAAAGGAAGTTGGTTAGAATAAAAAGTTTTATGAATTGATTCATATAGGGAATGAAGAAATATTATGCTTCTGTGTTTTAATTTATAAACTTCGGAGAAAATCGTTTTCTTGTAATTTTTTCTCTCTCTCTCTTTTTTTCCATCTTTTGATGTTTTATTTTGCAATGCATATTTTTATTAAATTTTGCTCGTTATGGAGATTTTTTTAAAGTTTATATTTTTAATCAGCAGTGCCGGAAAATTCTGTACAGTAGAATTGTTCATTGTAAAGATGTATTAGTTATTATATGGTTTATTGTTTAAAAGTGTGAAATAAATGTGTTTTTTCCAAACTTCTCTCATTTTTATTCAAACTATATTGTTATAAGATAATAAAAAGGTTAGATTTGAAGGTTTTAATTCGACAAGAAAAATTTGAAAGGAGATTTATGTTTGTTGTAGAAAGTTAGGGGAAATAAAAAAAAAGTAGGCAGGCATTTGAAAAAATATGGATCCGGAACAACGCTGAGATACCAGCTAGTGTCTCATAAAGAGATGAACAAAATGCTATTAAAGCAACCTTAAGTTCATTGAACAAAAAGGAAATCTCAGCTAAAGACATGGTGCTTTTCTTGAGATGCTGCTAAAAGACATTGATCTAAAAGAAAGTCTTGTCATTACAAACTCTTTTTGTTAAAAATCTAATAATTTGGTTTTTATTGATTTATTTTTAAGCTATTTTACTTTCTATTAAGACATCTAGATGATTTTATAGAAATTTCTTTATCTTTCACTTATCTAACATTGGAGATCCATATTTAGGTCAGATGATTTAGATTCTACTCTGTATATTTCATTTATTTCTCAAAATTTTTTCTTTATGGTATTATGTCAATTATACATAATCATTTGCATCATCTTACTTTTCACTTGTCATCAGCATTTTTTACTACTTTTAATATTTATAATTTCTTTGTACCAAATCTAAGTAGGACCGTAGATTATATTGCAAAATTCTTGAAAAGCATGCAATTTTTATTTATCCAGCACTGTTCTTAATCTTTTATATTTCACATATTTATTTTTAAAGAAGTAACTATCAAATCTAGAAAGTAAAAATCAAAATTGCCAAAAACAGATGTGAAAGTATGCAACACTGAATTTTGTTTTTCACTTAACCTATATTGACAAATAACTCTTTATAGTGTCAGAAAGAAAAAGTTAACTTTTTTAAATCTACACTTCATATCTGTTTATGCCATACTAATATCAAAATCATTTTATGTGGAAATTCTGAGAGTGAGTTGACATTTAAACTATCCTGACAATTTGTCATAGTACAGAACCATGAGATCCATTCACTAATGTAATTTGAAATTGCAAATTCAGTTATTGATTAATCATCCTACACACACTCCAAGAAGCATGTTGATCATTAACAGAAAATGACTGCATTTATGTAGGCATCATTACAGACAATGTATGTAAAGAAGCAATTAAAATTATTTAAAGTGTAGAATGTGCTATTAAATAAATTATTATATTTTTTTCTATTTTTAGGTCATGTTTATACCGCAATTGGTGACTATCCAAATGCTTTGGCTAGCCATAAGCAATGTGTTCAGTTAGTTCGACAGATTGGTGATGGACTGCAAGAAGCACGTGAAATTGGCAATGTTGGAGCAGTCTATTTAGCAATGGGGGATTTCGATCAAGCTGTTGAGTGCCATTTAGAACATCTTCGATTAGCCAAGCAATTAGGAAATAAAGTTGAAGAAGCAAGAGCATATAGCAATCTTGGGTCTTCCCATCATTATAGAAGGAACTTTGAACAAGCTATAACTTTTCATAATCATGTACTGAGACTTGCTCAAGAATTAGGAGACAAAACCATTGAAGCTAGAGCGTATGCTGGTTTAGGCCATGCTGCTAGGTGCATAGGTGATTATCCACAAGCAAAAAAATGGCATGAAAAGCAACTTGATATGGCTTTAAGCACTAAAGTGAGTTACATTAATAATCTATACTGTATTATAATAATCTTAAAAGCTGCAATATGTTTTAAATTACATTATTTTAAGAAGCAACAAAATTTCTTAAGTATAAAAATGATGGTTATCCTGTATCATATGTAACTAAATAGTTATGTTTTTATCTCTGCATTTTACATGGAAATTTTCTTTCCAGTTGTTCTCTTATAAAGTTTAATAGCATATAGTTATTTTTGAATCTCCTTTTCTACAATTTTTATGTACGTAGAGTATTTGTAATGATAGAAAGTGACTATTAAGCAATATGATTATTTAGAACTGATTGCTGTTCATATCTTTAGATAATCAAGTTCTTTGTATTTAGAGTGTCAGGGTAGTGAAAACATAATATTAGACTGAATTACTAAAATTTGATGTGTTAACCAATTTAAAAACATCTGTTGAGCAGTTTTAGATGGGAAGAACACTTATGGAGAGAGTTACTTACCATTTTTAAAATTGAATATATTTTTTTATAACTACTAACAGTTTTTCATTGCATTATTTTATAGGATAAGGTGTCAGAAGGACGAGCTTGCTCAAATTTGGGTATTGTGTATCAGCTTCTTGGTGACTTTGATGCTGCCCACAAGTTGCACCAAGCTCATCTGAATATTGCTCGTGCATTAGGTGACAAAGCAGGCATGGGACGTGCCTATGGTAACATTGGTAATGCTTACAGTGCCATGGGACGTTATGAGCAGGCCATAAAGTTCCACAAGCAGGAACTTACCATTTCTAAGGAGGTGAATGATAGAAGTGCTGAAGCTTCAACTCATGGCAACTTAGCTGTAGCCTATCAAGCTTTGGGCATGCATGAAATGGCTCTTTTGCATTATCACAGTCATTTAAATATTGCACAAGAATTAAAAGACACTGCTGGAGAAGCTTGTGCATTGTGCAATTTAGGTAACTGTCACAGTTCCAGAGGTGAATTTTCTCAAGCAGTGCCATATTATGAAAGCTTTTTACGACTTTGTCAGGAAATAAGTGATGTTGAAGGAGAAGCCAAAGCATGCCATTTTTTAGGATATGCCCACTACTGTCTAGGGAATTACAAAGTACGTTTTTGTTTGGTTGTTTGTTTAAATTCGAATGCTTACTATTCCAGATATTTCAGTTTTAAAAGAAATTGAATTGTTTACTTATTCTGTTTTTCCAAACTTAAAAAATTTTATCAGTTAATCTTTCTTCAACTAATAAGCTACTACATAAAATAGTGTTCTAGACTATTTAAAGTTATTGCAGTTCTTTTTTTCTTCTTCATACAGTTTTGAAGAATCATAGAACAAAATTTTTCCACATTTAAATAATGCTGAACAGTGTAGTTCTATGGCATTTTAAAATTAAGGTGTAAAATATTGATTTACATGCTGTTCTTTGTCAAAATTGTGGACAAATTATCCTCTTATACATATGTTTAATTTTAACAGGAGGCTATACACTATTATGAACAAGATCTTGAATTGGCTAAAGGTTTACAAGATCGCCTAAGTATGGGTAGAGCTTATTGCAATCTGGGCTTATCACATTTAGCACTGGGAGACTTTCAAGCTGCATTGGAATGTCAGAGGTATTTCCTTGCTGTTGCCCAAATGATGAAGCATTTGCAAGTAAGTTTCTTTTTATTTTGTACAAAGTTTTATGCATAATACAGACTAAAATTTGTTAATATTCATCAATATGTTTAATAGTTGCTTAAAATTTACCATTTTTGATATTTTGAAGTGAATGAAAAATAAGTTATTCCTTAATAATTAAATATATTGTTTATTTATCCTTAACATTCAGGATTTTATGTTTGTTTATCGTTATATTAATGTCAGTTGTCCGATAGAGTATCTAAAGAAAGTTTAGCCTTTACACTCTAAGTAAATTAATAATAGTTGCCTAGCACTTATTATATTCTTTATTTTTCCAGGGAAAATTTCGAGCTCTTGGAAATTTAGGGGATGTTTTGATGAAAATGAAAGATCCTAACCAAGCAGTGAAAGTATATCAAAAGCAATTGATACTTGCTAAACAAAGTGGAGACAGATCCCTGGAAGCTGTTGCTTATGGGGCTCTTGGTCTTTGCCATAGGCAGATGCATTGTTTTGATAAAGCTCTGGGATATCATACTCAAGTGAGTGCTGTTCTTTGTTTTTACATTGTTTTATAATATAGTACTTCATAGTTTAAATTTATTTTGAATTATTATAGTTTATTCAAGTTCTACTCTTTGAAACACTTATGGCATTGATATTTATTTTGTACACATTTTTAAACTATTAAATTTCAAGAAATAAGCAAATTAAATAGATGTTTTAGCTGTTGATTTAATTTTATAATAAGGCTTTTCATTATGAAGAAAACTATAAATGAAAAAATTTCAGAATTATGTGATTGAAATAAAAACTATCAATAAAATAATTTAAAATTAATTGAAAATATGAAATAATTCTAGAATGAAATAAAGTACACATTATTAATTGCAATATGAAAATTTTAACATCTTCATTAAACTAATATTGGTTGGGTGTTCGCTAAAACAATTATTATTATTTTACTTTCTCTTTAGCTGGACAAATTTTTCTGTCATTGCCCTTTATATTCAACAAGAAATGACTGAAATTATGATTTTTACAGCCCTAATTCTCGGAATTTCAAATTGTAATTAATTTTGATATACATATAATTGACCAGTGGCATGCTTTTTGGATATACTTGTAAGCAGCACATACTCAATTGATCTGTCTCTGATTGTTTGACTGTAAGTTTGCATTCTTAAATTTAGGCTACATTTTTCTTTTTGTCTGACTCGCCATTGATATTGTACTATTACTTGTCTGTTTTTGAAGCATTGCTTTATCTTTACATTGTTGGGACTGTATAAATAATTAACATTTTGTAAATGTGCACCATTTGCTTTAAAATTATTTAATCATTTTATGGTTAATATTTTTTTATTATTATTATTTCAGAATATTTAATCTTTCAAAGGATATAGGTTTTACTCGCATGCATTTCAAATAAAAGGGTTTTAATTGAAAGTTGACTTATTCAGGGAATTTTTCTCTCAAGTTCCTGTAGCCACCCTGTATTTACTTTTGAAATTGTTTTATTTAAATCTTCATAGGTTTGGTTAGATTCCTTAAATTATGGATTTTAATCGCTTAATTTTTTTTCAAAGGCTGCAAAATTAAGAATCATTTTTAAGAAGGAAAAATATTTCAATTTTAATTATTATTTCATATATTTTTCAGAGAAAATATTAATAATGCAATGCATATACATTTGAAGAATCTCAGCTGTTAGCATATTTTTTATGTATAGAAATTCTACAAAAAGAAAATACTAATGAAAAATTAGTTATTAAAATGTCTGCGTTTTTTTTATATGCAATAGAAAATAGATTTTATATGATTTTCAATTTGTTTTAGGAATTAACTTTGAGGCAAGAATTAGGTGATGTAAGAGGGGAGTGTAAAGCTCATGGACATCTGGGAGCTGTGCATATTTCGCTAGCAAATTATACTAATGCAATGAAATGTTATGAGGAACAGTTGGAGCGTGCCAAAGAACTTCGTGATTGTGCCTTAGAAACCCAAGCTCTTGGTAACTTGGGTATATCCAGATTGAACATGGGGCATTTTGAAGATGCGATAGGTTATTTTGAGCAGCAGCTCGCCCTTTTAGAACAGGTATAGTTTGTTTTACTTCACTTTACTGTATGTTTTTATTGTGCTATATAGTATATATATCAGTTTCTTTCTAAAACAGAATTTTATTCTGCTGCTACATTCATCAACCTCTCTATAGCTTGAATAACCTGATGCTTCCTATTAATTCCCGGCTAAAAAAATCTAAAGATATTTGGAACATGTTTTCTTGAGATTTTCTGCAGAAAAAAAAATGTAGAATATCTGTCGAAAATTATGTTCCAAATACTTTCAGATTTTCTGCAATCAAGTCTTAATTATTAATTTCAATTAATGTAATTTTAATTAATTTAATTATTAATTTTAATTTAATTATTAATTTTAATTAATTTAATTATTAATTTTAATTAATTTAATTATTAATTTTAATTAATTTAATTATTAATTTCAATTAATTTAATTAATCTAATTTGTAATTCAACTTACTTGTACAATGTCAATGCAGATTGTGATAAAACTTTAAACTCATCCTGGCCGGAATTCGAACCCTCATATAGTTGGCAGGCAGGAGCACTAATCACATGACCACACAGGACTGCACAAGATGGGGGTGAAATAATCTATTTGAGTTTTAATGTCACCATAGCTCTAGTGGTGTAAAAATCAACCATGGTCAGAACACATGTTTCAAAGTCGTAGAGATGAGTAATAGATGAGATTAGTAATGTCATTGTTCAATAATTAAAATTCTCTGTTTCAATAAATTTGTTTTAACCTTTTTTCTTTCTGATAAGCCTTCTCTCCATCCAAAGGACACAAGCTCCACTTTTCTCTTCTTTTTGGAGGAAAATAGCTAGTCAGAAAGACAGTTGGAAAAGTAATTGGAAATTAATTAAATTATGGGTGAAAAGTTTAAAATGGTAAAATTTCAAACATTTATTTTAAAGATTAATTTAGAATTCATTTTTCCAATGGTATATTTAAAAAATTTAGTGTCTAAGACAATTTTTGATTGTGAAATTTTTTCTGCTGATGCATTCCTTTTCTATACTAGTATATGGTCAATATCACATTGAAAAAGGAACTGATGAAACTCCTGTCTGCTCTAAAATTAAACAATAATGATAATTACATTCTAATTTTGTTTTTTATCCCTGGGAAAATATAGCTTCAATATTAGAGAATATGGTGGAAAATATGTATTTAGAGAAATACAGATATTATGAAATTGTAGTTAAATCTTCAAAAAATTAACAGATTATTGGTCAGGTTTAATGATGTGAAAATCTGCTAAATAACTGCAAATTGAATTGAAGACAAGATGCAGATTTTTTGCTGCCTTAAAAATTCTGCAGGATATTTAAAGAAAAAAAACAGAAAGATTTTTTTTTTTTTTTTTTTTTTGCAGCTTTTATGTAGATTAAGGCGACACGGTACCATCTAAACATTTTTTTTAAATTTTAATATTTGGAATTTCATTTTAATTGTATTTTATGTAAAAAAGAACTCAATAGCTGTCTCGCACAAAAAATTTTGAATTTTTTCTAAAGTTTTTGTGAAATTTAAATTTTTTTAAAAAATTTTAGCTTTTTAAAAATCCCTAAGGCTTTTTTAAATATGCAGATATTTTCACAAAATTTTTTTTCCAGGTAACTAATAATGTACTACATAAAACTTGCTATGGATTTCCTCCTGCTGATAATATTTAATTTATTATTATTTTTTTTATTGTTTAACACACAAAAAAATTTCAAAAATGCATTAATTTTGACTTTGAACATTTTTAAAAAAATTACTATACATCTTAGAGGTAATTCCATAGTAAGTTGCAGAAAACTTATATTTCAGAACATGTACCAAAAATTTCATACTCCTACTTCAATATTTAAAAAAGCCTTAGGCTTTCGAAAAATGGTATATAAACAAAAATACAACATGGAGAAATATGAATTTCAAACTTTCATTTCAGCAATAGTATGATATAAATCCTTAGAATAGCCTGTAACTTTTACAAAATGTCAATTAACTTATTATAAATTGTTTAAAATAAAAAATTGCAAAAATTTGTTAAAATAAAATATTATACTTGTGTAATGAATGTATACAGAAAAACAAACGAATGATCAATTTCACAAATCTTAATCATAACAATTTAAAAATATATATATATGTATCTCAGAGCTGATTAAATGCAAATTTCGGCTACAAACATAAATTTACAACATATATAGAAATATAAACACCCTTATTTACATTATTTTAGAAGCCCTAATGTATCAAATACTGTAAACGAGCAAAAACGAAAAAACTCTAATTTAAAACTTTCATTCTTATAAAGAAAATTTCATTTATACTTATAAAAGGTATCTAATATATGCTACAATTGAAGAATTCCATTCTATAATTTGTTTAAATAAATACTTTAAAAGATTGCAATAATAATTTTCTTGTAATTTCATACATGGAATACAAAATATCACCGAATACAATTGTGCAAAATTTTGGTTACACTTTTAAAAACAGTTGATGTTCATACAAATTAAATTTTGCAGAATTTCTATTGTTCAATCAGTTATTAGAAACATAATGCATTTATTATTTTCATAAACATCCAATTTAAAAATGCCCTGCTTTGTATGGAAACAAAATTCCTAATCACAAAACACTATTTCTTGTGTTTTCGGAGATCAAAACACAAAAATAAACTTTCAAAAATAGAATAACTCTTAAAACGCCACAGATAACTCGGATGTAAACAAAACAGAGTGACTTACTTCATTTCAGTTTAATTATACATTTGCGAGCTGCAGAAAAAATAATAATTCATTATTTGTGAGGCTCTGTTCTAGCAGACGATCTGAAAAGTGGGCGTGGCAACATTGTTTACTCTCCTATCATGCATCGAAAATTCTTCAATAACTTAATAAAATACAGATACAGCTCTGGAATTTTAAAGACATATTTAGAATGAGTCAAGCTATGATATGAGACAATAAAAAAAAATTCGATATTTTGATGATTTTTTGGGTACTGTGTCGGAAGAAAAAATGCAGATTTTATTCTGTCTTCAAAAAATCTGCAGAAATCTTTAAAAAAAACTTCAAAAAGTTTTTTTCTGTAGATTTTCTGCGTATTTTTTTCAGCTGGGTTCTTTAAATTTGCCAAAAAATAACTTATCTAAATTGAAAGTTATATTTTCTTTTAATTTTATAATTGTTGCAACAACTTGTATGCATGCTTAAAATATGCATTTCATTGAGAAGGGCATTATTAACTTTTTTTCCCTGTTGACAGAATTAATATATTTGATTTGCCATGATTTAAAGATGAATGCTTTTCTCTTAATTTTTATAATTCAGAAAAACTGTATGAAAAATTTTGTTTCATTTACTTAAGGTACTTTTTTTAATATTAATGAAAGTTGTATTTATTTAAATAAAATAAAAATATTATTTTATAAAAGAATAATTTGATTGAAAAATGGATTAATTTGTGATTATTACAACTATTATAAAAGATTGTTATTTCTGTAAAAATGGATGTAATGGACAAATATTTTAATTATTTATTTATATAATATAATTAAAATATTTGTACAATAGTCTCCTAGCTACCCCTTCTGATGTGGCAGAAGGGCACACTAGATTATAAAAAAGCTGAATAGGTTAGAGTTCTATAAATGTCCATTTTCTATCCCACCCATACCATTAAAGACACCCTTTTGATACCAAAAGCAACTCTTATTTTTGATTTCTTCATGCAGACCAGTACTTTATAAAACTTTGTTATGCACTGTACTGTGCATTTTAAAAAAATTGTTACAATGAAAGGTTTAAGAATAAAAATCATTTTAAAATAAAATTTATGAAGTTAATTTAATTGCAGAAACCATAAAATCTTATAGACCGTACAGTATGAATTCATAAATTTTTTAAATGAACAAAACATAAGCTTCATTCTTATAAAAAAAATTTCAAGTTATTTTACTATTCATTGATTATCCAAAGTTTGCATGTCTCAACTTATGTTATGCACATGGCACATAGTAGAATTTTAGCTGATACTCGATTGTTATGCTTTGCAAATAAGAATTATTTCTCATTTTACTGTGGAGCATTTCTTTCTTTTTTTTTAACTAGGCCAGATAGTCTACTGTAATAATATATGCTATCATTGCAGTATGTCAGTAACTCACTCTTTTTTTTAAATAGAATAATAAAAGTTGTGTATTTTAAATCATGACTTATAATAAAGAATTGTTATAAATTTAAATCAAAGTAATGCTGTTAGTTTGATAGCTGCATAGTATTACTATCATTAATTAATTCAAAGATAATGAATACATTAACAGTAAATTATGTATTATTCTTTATTTCTGAATATAGAAGCACTTTCAATATCCATTTTGTGTCTCTCCATGTGAAGAAATCTTTATTTTCTTTTGTAGTTGGGAAACAACAATGCTTTGATTGATAAAGGAAGAGCGTATGGAAACCTGGGTGATTGTTATGATGCTCTTGGAGATTTTGAAGAAGCAGTTAAATGTCATGAACAGTATTTGGCAATTGCATTGAAAGGGCAATCTTTAAGAGACCAAGAACGGGCTTACCGAGGTTTAGGAAATTCCCATCGCTGCATAGGAAATTTACAGCAAGCTTTGGTTTGTATAATTCTTGCCTTAATGAATAGTATTTATTCATTAATGATTCATGGATATTGATTCTTACTATTTCCTTAACAGGTGTGTTTTGAGAAACGGCTGGTAGTGTCCCATGAACTTGGAAATACCAGTGCCAAAGCTGCAGCTTATGGTGAATTAGGAGGCATTCATAGCAGTCTAGGCAATTTTGAACAGGCAATAGCTTGCCTTGAACATCAGTTAAACTTAGCTAGAGAAATGAATGACAGAGCAGCTGAGGCTGATGCTGCTTGTGGACTTGGTACAGTTTATCAGCAAATGGGTGATCAACAAAGAGCATTGAAGTATCATCAAATGGACTTGGACATTGCTGAAGAAACAAATAATATGGCTGCTCAAGGTCGAGCGTATGGCAATCTTGGAGTAGCTCATGAGTCTTTAGGAAGCTTTGAACAGGCGATTTTATACCAAGAACAGCATTTAAGTATAGCTGCACAAATTAATGACAAAGTTGCAAAAACTCTTGCTTATAGTAGTCTTGGTAAGTGTTCTTTTTGTGTGTTTACAATTAATGAATATAAGTTTTAATCATCAAATTAGAATGTTATATGCTTTCTTTATGTTAATGATTGTATGTCTTTCCTGATTTATGTGTTAGTTCAAATATTCATTTTTACTTTTGAAATTATAGTTGTTAGAAGATTTCTTATTTTAACCATTTTGAAATGTATTCCTAGTTTCCCTCAGTTTTCGTTAATTACTTAATATCAGCTTTTTATACATATTTGCTTGATCACTGAAATGTTTAACTTGAAGTTTTAGAAAAATTCTTTAGGAGTGAAGTGAAAAAAAAAAAAACTTTTTGTATTGTCAACAGTTATAATGTATTTACTTGGATATAATATTTACTGATAGTTTGTGATGAAAATTATTCCTTCTGAGAATAATATATTTAGTAATATATCTTAAAAATATATTTGCTTGAAGTCTAAAAAATGCAAAATCAATTGTAGAAGTCAAAAATCTGTATAATTTGCAAACTTGGGTTTATGATTTCAATTAATCACAACATTTCAAAAATATTTTCCTAACATTGATTTATATACCTCATTTTTATAGGCAGAGTTCATCATGCCTTAGGCAATACTCCCCAAGCTGTAGCTTACTTACAACAAGGATTACTCATTGCTGAACAGCTGGGAAGACGAGAAGATGAAGCTAGAATTAGACACAGATTGGGACTTGCTTTGTGGGGTAATGATGATTTAGAAGGTGCTCAGCAGCAGTTGTATAGAGCAACTGACTTGTTTGAAACCATCAGAAGAGAGGCCAGAGGAACAAGTGATTATAAGTTATCACTCTTTGACCTGCAAACTGCATCTTATCAAGCTTTACAGGTATGCTTCCCATCAATTTCTGAATTGATATATCTCCTTGTATTTATATTGTTTTGAAATTTATATAAGCACAATATAAGTGCTTTATTTATAATTTTTTCTTTCTCTGTCTTTGTAGCGAGTTCTGGTTGGATTAGGCAGATATCAGGAAGCTTTAGTTGTTGCAGAGAGGGGACGCACAAGAGCCTTTGTTGATTTACTCCTTGAAAGACAAACTAGTAGTTCTCACAGCATCTTAAATTTCAATCCAGCTAATGTTGATCAAATCTATGATATTGTTAGCAGGCAAAAAGCTACAGTACTATATTATAGTATAGCTGCTGGATACTTGTATACATGGCTCATTGTACCAAATAAAGGTATGTTTGAGTTTTTTTTGTAAATTACATATTTTATTGTAAAGGAAAGTTACTACTTTTCTATTGTAACACCATCAAGATAGAGTAACTTTTTTCAAACTTAATAATGTATTGGGGTAGATGAATTTGTCTTTTTGGAGACAGATGGAAAATAATGCTTGTGACATGTTGGAATTTTTACATCGGTTTTTGGTTTAAATAATTTTGCTCAAAATATTCTTTTGTAATTGCAGCGTACATATTCAAGAAGAAAATGAAACAAATATGTAAAAAGTATACTTTTGACTGTTTCATCATTACACTGTTAAGCAATGAAGTTTTAAGTACACTGATCTCTAAAATGGTGTTTAACTAGAGATTCAGAATCTTAAGTTGCTCTTGACAGTAAATAATTGTAATCTATTATGATTTCAGTTTATATTTTTTGCATAAAATGACAGTTATTCATATTCATACTATCAATACACCATATGCAATTTGGTTTAATACTGTAGCGATATTAATGTTATTGAATTGATTAATTGCAGTTCATAATTTCAGATTAGTTAAATCTTGTGTGTTAAATGTGTAAGACATTACTCAAAGAAGTAAAAAATTAATATTGAAAACTGGCTATTACATATATGAAATTTATCATTTCCAAATTTTTATATATTGAAAATAAAATTTTATTCTTATTTTTTAATTTAATTTTGCCTTCTAATTTAAACATAGCATAACTTATGTGCTTATTTTCTTTTTTTTTACAGGAATAGTAAAATTTCATGAAAGCAATATTTCTGATATGGATAATGATAGTAATGGAGATGCTAATGCAGCAGTACCATCAGCTAGTTCTCTCTTAGAGCAATATATTATGCATGTAAGGGAAGCTCTAGGTGTTGATATACCAACATCTCAAAATGGCACTCTTAGTGAAACTGAAAGTGAGGCTGGAGATTTATGGAATCAACAACTTGAAGAATTGGGAGATCGACTTAATCAGGTAAATTATTTTTTTATTTCTTTAATGATTTACTCTTTATATTCTTAATAATTATTAATCCAAAAAAACAGTTAAGAGGTATCTCTAACTACTTCATTCAGAGTTTAATTGGTAAAATATTTTCTAGTTTCTCTTATTATTTCTCCATCAGTTACATGCAATTGGATTAAATTGGATAGTCTTGAGATTTTATTTCTTGATACCTCTATTATGTCTTTAGGTAAACTGTTGTATCGGTTCAAATGTTATCAGATTTATTTAGGTTACTAAAATAAATTGGATTTAGTTGTATTTACTGTACAAAACAAATTTGATGATTTTTTTTGCATCATTTAAAATTAATTTAAGATTTTCCAATATTTTGATACTGTCTAGTTTGAAGTTTCATGAAATCTTAATATAAATAAAAGTCATTGTGGGTATCTGGTTGTGTGGCTATGTTCCACATCTCCTCCTAAACCAATGGACTGTTTTCAACCAAATTTTGTACACTTATTATTTAAGACAAGGGGAAGACACTTATGAACTTTTCAAAGTCCAAAAGTTAATTAAACAGGCAGTTAATTAGAAATTAACCGGAACCGTTTTTCCGCCGTAACTTCCGGAGCAAATTGTCCGACAAAAAATATTTTTATACCATTTTAAAGTTCACAATTTTACCTTTCCAATGATACTAATTTTATTTCTCTGACATTTTTCCTTCAAGTTTTATTAATTTTTTAAAGTTTAATAATTTTTAATTACGTGCAGACGATTTTGAAGTAACGCAGATTTATAGCTACTCCGTTGCTAGGCAATGGTTAGACTTTGAACTAATTAACCTTTATTTCTGAAAATTTTGCTTATTTTTATAAATATCCATATAATATAATAAATGCGAAAGTGTGTCTGTCTGTTAGTTACGCATTCACAGCAAAACTACCAAACCGATTTGGATGAAAATTGGCAGAGTTGTAGCCTAAAACCCAGGAACTTAGGGTAGCTAAAATCGTGTTAAATTCATTATTTTTGACTACAGACAACAATTAAATAATTAACAAGCGATTTGCGATGAAGATTACTACTTTATTTTTAATCAACTGTCACATGATCCTTCAGAAAAGCACAAGCATTTGAAATAACTTATTTTTAAAGTCAAGCATCACGTGATCTTGCAGAGAAAAGATATAAATTATTAATTTGTGGAATTATATCTGAAAAATCGACACCAGGACAGAAAATTAATGATAGATATGATATAGTTTCAAGAGTTTTTAGATTAAAATTTCAAAACTAAAGTTAATTATAACTAAAGGAAAATATCGTTTAATGTTTACTTAAAATAAGAGCCTAATTTAGTGGAAAGGTTGCCAAAATAATTCTTTATCGCCCTTTTTATCGACATCCAAGATTTGTCTGGCTGTTAAATTGTATACAAAACTGTGTTATCATATATAAACAATTTACCTACCTGTAACAGTACACTCCTGTTAGTCGTCCACTTATGTATTATCAACCATTTCCCCTTTCTACATATAACGAACCATTTACATTTGTGAATTTAAAAAAAGTAACAATTCAAATTCTTCGCGTATGAAGTCGTGGGTAACGGCTATTTAAATATATTTGTTTGAATTTTACATGCATATATTGCGATACTGAATATTTATATAAGATGTTAAGTGCTCTAGTTTATTTTAATAGGTAAGATTATTATGCATTATATTAAGCATTTCTTGAAACATTTTTACTAAATCTTTAATGTGTGTGTGTATTCTTAATGTATGCATATTTGTACTATGTTGTTTATTTTATTTTGATATTTTTCGAAGCAATGATTATCATTCTTTTTCATTCCGATAGGAAAATGACAGAACTGGTTTCTTGAGGATGGTAAATAGAAATCACCTTTTCAACAGCAGCAACTACAGTTTAAGCAGTCTTTTCAGTGTTGGAAGCTTAGGTGGAAGTATTGCTAGTGGACTAACCTCTCGACCTGGTAGCATAAGATCTCGTCGCTCACAGTGGCAAGGACCTGCACCTCTGCATGCATTGTATGATCTGTTAATTGCTCCTATTGAAGAATACTTACCCAGAGATCCTGATTTACAAGAACTGTTACTTGTTCTTGATGGAGATCTTTATTTAGTTCCTTTTGCAATACTGAAAAATAGTAGCTGTGATGAATATTTGTGTGAAAGATTCAGTCTAACTGTTTTACCCTCCATAAGTGCCTTAAAAGCAAGCCAAAGGTCTAAAATAATAAGACAAAATAACAGCAAGGACATAGCTTCTGCATTGGTTGTTGGCAATCCCAAAATTCCAGCCATTGTCTCTGAACAGTGGGGGTGGAATGATATCCCACATGCTGAGCAGGAAGCTACTTTAGTTGGTGAAATCCTTTCAACAAAAGCCATTTGTGGAAGTGCTGCTACTAAGGAAAATATTCTTAGCCAGTTATCACAAGCAGAATGCATACATTTTGCCACGCATATATCCTGGAAATTGTCTGCTGTTGTTTTATCTCCTGGGGAATTTATGGAATCCTCCCGTCATTATGCACATAGTTCACAATCAGAAACTGGTCATGAGAACAATGATTACTCTGAAGAACCAACATCAGAACTATCTTCTACAGATTTGCCTCCATTGTCAGAGTTTCTTCTCACTGCAGCTGATATTTTAAATCTACGATTATCTGCTCGTTTAGTGGTTATAAGTTCTTGTCATACAAGAAATCATCATGGTCGAGCTCATTCAGATGGAGTTGTAGGACTTACTCGTGCTCTTTTGGCAGCAGGTGCACAGTGTGTTTTAGTTTCACTGTGGCCTGTTCCTGATGCAGCTGTGAAGATATTGCTAAGAACATTTTATTCAGCACTTCTGCAGGTATATTTTTAATGACAGCTTCATTAAGTGATTTAATTTAAAAAAATTTATTTATTTATTCCTTTTGCATTTTTATGGTGAATGAAATTGCCTATTTTAATTGAAAAGGAAGATTGAAATTTTTCAGTTTAAATTTTAAAACTTTAGTTATAAATAAAGATTATGTTATAAACTCTTTGCTGTGATTTTGTACCTGCAATTTTGATTTTCATCATGTAAAATGCTTTATCTTAAGTATTAAAACTGCATTTTCATCAATCAGCTATAATTGAAAAATTTCAGAATCCTTCATTTTTTTTTCTGAGATTTTTGCACAAAAAGGAATTTTAAAAATCATTCCATGTTAAAATTACAAACTGCATGCTTATATTACTTTATAATACATGAGAATTACTTTTCAGTATTAATTTTTTTGAAATTTGTAGCATCAATGTGTTATTATAGTTTCCAAGGACTTTCTTTCCTTAAAATTTGAAGTTCTTTTGAATGTGGTTTACTTATTTATATTTATTATTTTGATATTTTTGTTCTAAATTTTTAATGTATTTTTATTGTTTATCTTTTCAGGGAAGTAAAGTAAGTTTAGCTTTAGCTGAAGCTATGAGAACCATCCAAACAACAAAGCATTTTGCCCATCCTGCTAACTGGGCTAGCTTTGTTTTAGTAGGAAGTGATGTTCATTTGAGTAATCAAGTTGCATTAATGGGACAAGCTTTATCAGATCTCTTAAAGACCCCTGATAAGTGCACTGCTGCCTTGCGTGTGGTTTTGCACCTGGTAATTTTATTTCCCATAAACTTTCCATTAATTTTCTTATTACCACTTGCATTTTGTTATTTTTAAATTCAAGAGTTTGAATTTTTATCAAGGATTGTATGCACTTTATATTGCACATGAACAATTGTCTTTTTTCATTTTCATCATCATATTTTAAATTTAATGTTGTTGCCATGGATGATTTATTAAAGTGCTATGATCTCAAATTTCTGAGTTTGCAATATAAAATTTCACAATAACTATAAATCTACATAGTTTTGCTACTATCAATAATTTTTCAATCAAATTGAATTTCAAGTAAAATTAGCCCTCTTGTATTGTTAAGCAAAATTCTCACAGGAGACTATATTCATAATTTTAAAAACAGTTCAATACTATCGTTCTGTAATTAAAGACTCCTGTTGAAATGATCAAATAATCAATTATTATTGCCCTTCAGCTCATCAAATAGAAAGGAAAGTGTCTAAAAAAAAGAACACTTATTCTTTTCATGATACATCATCCAATAAAGCATATTCCTCTTTTCAATTATTACTGGTAAAGCAAAATAAAATTTACAGCAGAAGGGATAATGTTAAGCTTGTAAGGAAATATAAATCAGCCAAATGTATAAATGCCAGTATAAACTTGTTGGATTATTAAAGTTTTTTTTTTCTCTTTTGAGAAATTAATAGAATTGAAAATTTAATGTTAGAGAATATCTTTTGAAAAAAAACAGTGAAATTTCTAGAAAATCTGAAGGATGTACTTGAGACTGAGAAAATCTCTTAATAGATTATTGTTTTAACTGTACACTTCTATTGCATTTATGTGCATCTGATGAATAAATTGAACATTATACATATGTGTGAATTGTTACAGGTTGAAAAGTCATTACAAAGAATACATCGTGGGCATAAAAATGCTATGTATACTACACAGAAAAGTATTGAAAACAAGGTTGGTCCTGTTAATGGCTGGAAAGAACTATTAATATCTGTTGGCTTTCGTTTTGAGCCTGCCTCAAATGGCCTGCCAGCATCTGTATTTTTTCCACAGTCAGATCCTGGAGAAAGGCTGACACAGTGCAGTGCTAGCTTACAAGCTCTCTTAGGTATATATTTCAGTTAATATTTACAAATATTTTCAGTCTGTTCATATGACATTAATTATTAACCTTTTTTTCCTTATTATTTTATTTCCTTGTAACCTTTCTTTATTCTCGCATGTGTTTCATTTATTTCATATTCAAGAAAGAATTGATTTTTTTTTTATAAAACATTCGATGAAAAATGTACCGAACATTTAAAATGATTACACAGTCTCATAATTTTGAATGTAAATGTTAAAAGTCTCCTTTATTACTACAAAGTGCCCCATTATTATTACAAATAACTTTTGTTATTTGTAATAATAATAAGAAATATAAAATGCTTGATATTTCTTTAAATAGTCTGATGAATATGTTCTGCTTTTTGTTTCCCCTTTTTGAAAATGGTTTATTGTAATATGCAATATTTACCAATTTAATTTTATTTGTTCTTATGACAAATCATGTGAAAAGTAATAATTATATTTAACCCTTGAAGTGGCCAGTTAATTGTATGTGGAAATTTTCAGATCTGAACTGTGCTCTTTGATAATAGATTAATGATGTTTTTTGACATAATAGAATTTTTACAATCTGTACAGTTTTTTTTTTTATTATTATTATTATTTAAGAAAATATAAGAATACATATGAGTCATTTGCTTTGGAGCTAAACCTGAAGATCAGAAAAATTCAGCTCGGATGTATCAAGGATTAATATTTGTTGTGTTTTATCTGTTAATTCTTTTTATGTCAAAAAGCAGAAAGTTTTATTCTTAAATTAATTTTTTCATACAAGTGGACATACTTTTAATTATTAATTAATTAATTTTCAAGGTTTGTCTCCTGTTTCCCTAAGTGCAATCACAAAACTGCTGTGTAGTCCAGAGTATGCAGATGACATTATTCAATTGGTAAGTTGCTTATTTCAAATTAGATTTTATATATATAATGCAAAACACTGAAAAATGTAAATCTTAGCAGGCATTTCAGGCAATGAATTATATGAGACATTCAAATAATATATGGAATAACTTTTTATGCATTATCAGCTTTAAATCTTGCCAACATAACTTCCTTAATCAGCAATATAACTTCCTGATCAAAATAAATAGTTGTATCTACTTTAAAATTAAGCTCTGGTTGCTGGTTTATTCTAGTGTTAAAAAGAATAATTGTTTAAAGTACCAATAAAACTTGGAATGTAAGAAGGAAAAGGATTTCTATTTTGTAGCTGTGATGTATGTATTATGTGATGTATCAAGTAGGAATAAATTATACTATACTTGACATAACTATTGCTTATACCTTTTTGAGTTTTCAAATGAGATATTAACAAACATTTCTTCTGGGTTAAAACCATTTTTTCTCTGTGCGTAATGAAAAATGTTCATGCACTTTAACAGAAGTAGTTTAGTTAGTAGTAGTAGAAAAAGTAGGTTTCAGACTAGAATTCTTTTTTGTTGCTTTTCTTTCTTGATTTAGCTTTTGCTAGCTTTGACTTCTTTTAGAAAAAAGTTTCAAACTATTTGTTTCAGTTAACTTTAATTTAGTTCAAATAATTTAATGGCATAATAATTTAATGTAAATTTTTATTTTCTTTAAAAAATAAACATTTTACTCTCTTAAATTGAGGAATTATGCATGTACTTACTTCACTTAAATAAATAATTAAAAATTAATAGAAAGTTTAGTGAATTGTTTTAATATGTTGCTGTAGTATATGCATTGTAATAAAGAAGTGGTTTGAATTATAATTTTCTTGATAAAAATATTTTTAAAAATAAAAAAAAAGGTTTTAATTTTCTTCAAATTGAACTTTCACAACTAACAAACTGCATTTTTATGATAAAAATAAAAGATTTTACATAAAACTGTGAGGAATTTTTATTTTGTCCTAGTTATTTAAATTATTCTTTTATGGGAATAAAATAAGGTGAAATCTTTTTTCTATGCATAGATTCGTCAGGTGATGTCTCAGTTTCTCCACAAGGATCAGGATGCAGATAACATTGAATGCTCTGTTAGTGTTAGACTGTGGAGTATTCCTGGTTGTCATGAGCTTCTTGCTTCATTAGGTAGCAATTTCTTGTTAACTTTATCTTGATTTGTTTTATTGAAGCATTAAAAGTTTTCATTTTTTTATACATAATTCTTTGTCTTTTTGTAGGTTTTGATCTAATGGAGGTTGGACGTGATGAAGTTATGTTACGAATGGGAAAGCAGGCAAATAGAAGAACAATACAGTTTGCTTTACAGGCCCTTCTTGCTGTTTTTGGTAATAAACATAATTTCAAGTTATATTTTGATATGACAAATGATTATTAGAAATTAAATTATACTTTGTTGAGGTTAATTTTTTTATATATTTTATTAAGAATTGGTAATGATATCTATTATTCTTTTGTAAGATTCCAAATATTCATTACAATGTTATTTCAAAATGGTGTCTAATATAATATATGAATTTTTGAGTCTGAATTATTTGAACTTTTCTACATTTTATTTGAAGAAAGTATAAAAGAGAAGGTAGATAGATGTATGCGCAAATACGTTCTGTAATGTTCTGCAAGGAATATACTATTCAGTTTTTAACAAAATTCCATAGTTAAAATTGATAACGGTGCTGATATTTAAACTAATAATATTTATTTATCAATTAGTAATTTCTTCAAAATAAATTAGTAAGAAATGTTTTTACATCAAATTTAGTTTCAGGTAACTTTTAGTCAGCAGTATTTATTGTACTCTTTCTTAATAATTCAAATTTTTCTATTTTAGTTAGTTAAATACACCTTATGCATTTTTATTTACTAATTATTTCCTTAGATACTCAAGAAGCTCCAAAGAGCCTTACTCTGGAAAACTCTAGCTCATTAGAAAGCCTTGACAGTGAACAAAGTGATACCAGAACTGTTTCACCACCACCAGCTGCTACTCCAACTCTGTCCTATCCAACTTGGCGGCCAGTGATTGGAAATCAGATCTTGGGTAGGAGTAGCACTGGTGCTTTTAGTACATATGCACGAACTCGGGGTGAACCAGATGGACGAACAGCTACCATGGGAAGTGATCAGAAGGGTAGAGAAAGTGATACCTTCACACCAAGTCCAGTGGACACCATGAAGCCAATAATTGCAAATAAACTTAAACAGTCTCCTCAACCAAGCCCTCATCTAGCCATTAATTTATCCCACCAAAGCAAAATCAGATGTATGTACAATGACAGTCCACCAAGTGACAACAATGGTGCCCGGCCTGATAGTTCCTCTTCTGCTAGCTCTGCAACCGATTGGGACTCTGGGCAGTCAACTGTCAGAAGACAAACCATATCTAGAGACATGGAGCCATTAAATGATCAAATGAATGTTCCAAATACTTTACACCCTTATATTGGCCTGAAAAAGAATGTGTATGGCTTACCTCTTCATGAAAATCATCCAAAGCAGTCTTCTAGTTCTTTGATGGACAATAATGATTTGTCTCAAAATAATTCTGAATTTGATTTTTGTGGAAGCAATTCTGATTTAGGAAACCTTTCTTCCCAATTATCAAATTTTAATTTATCATCATCTAATGTCAAGGGCGATATGAAAAAGAAATCTTGTTTATTTTCATCTGTTGTAAATAAGACAATGGGTAAAGAGTTTAGTAGGAAAGGTATATCCAAATTGGATCAAGACAGGAGCTATTACAAAAGATCAGCTACACTGGGTCATACAGTAGAAACAAAAGCTCAGGTACATCAGGTTGAAACTGTTAGCAAACATTATCCTTCAAGTGAAACTGGTATATATGCTCCTTGCCTCGAAGGTAAAACACAAGAAAATATTGACATTCACGAAATTCGAGTGCCATCAACCATTGGTTGCAATCCTCGCGAAAAATCATTGTATGTGCCACAAGCTTTTCATAATAGCTTAATGGGGAAAAAGGACCACATTGGAAAGCACACACTTAATACACAGCTCAGGCATTTAAGTCAAGAGTTACCAGATGTTTATCATGATAGAAATGTGGGCTTAGGCTTAGCTCCATCTTTGTCTACAATTCTAGCTGCGGATAACATCAGTGGTCTTACAGAAGATCAACACCCTCCTGAAAATAACCTTCATACAAGACCCACAAACATTAACAACAATCAGAAACATCTCCCATCACGTCAAAAACCTCCATTGCCACCTAAGCGCATTCCAATACCATATAATCATTCTCATAGTGACCACAGGACTTCCACTGATGATTCCCAAGGTGAAACAATGAATTGTGGTACTGTTGAGAATCCCATGAGCTCAGTGAACTGTGATATTAGAGATCAAGGCGATGGTGGCTCATTCACAGATTTAACTTGCCCCAGTCAAAATCAAGACTTATTTCCTCCGTCCTTAAAAGTATTCTCTTCTTTTTTGAACAATATTGATAATCAAGGTTCAAATGGGCATAGCAAAGAAAATGGGAAGAAATCAAAATCGGATTTAGTTACGGATAGTTTGGGTGTGCCTTTTAAATCTAATGTGATAAATTCTCATGACTGTTCATCTATGGAATCTGTTCGTAAATCTGACTGCAGCAAAGCTTTTTCATACTATAATAATGATTTTGAAAATAGAGATTCTGGTCCACAAATTTTATCTGCTGATCCTATTGGTAAGCAAAAAGATGGGTGGACTCTGGATACAAATCGAAATCTTTGTACAAGTTCCACAACATCTGACACAGAAGGCAGTGATATGGATAATTCCCCTAAAAATATATCCACTGTCAAAAGGAACCCAAAACATATATTATCGTCTCGTAGCAAAGTTCCTGAAAATTCTTCCTGCAAACCCTCAACTTGTTAGCATTGCATCACATCCTGTGATTTTACTGTTTTTTGTTAAATAACTGTATACAATTATAAATATGTGTACATTATGTGAATTTTTAATCAAGCTCTTTTACAAGCATTTTTTTTATCATGTATTAATTTTTAAAAACTTATACTGTACTATATACAAAATGTTTTTGTATTTTTATAACTATTTACTCTCATTGTGACTGAAGATAGCAGTGATTCCATCCATTTAATATCAAGGCTAAATTTTTGTAAATTGAATTTTTATATTTATTAAACTTGTTATTTTTATGTGTTTTCTTTCAATTATGTTCCTTTTCCTGTTAAATTACTGAGTTTTATGAAAACCAAAGTAGCTTAATCCTCCAAATGACTAATTATTTTGATTTGATGCTGCAGTCAAGTCCCACTAATCCGGACCAGATGGGACTGGACCCTGTCTTGATTAAATGGAAATTTGCCTTAAAATGCTCAGAATACAAGTTTTAGATGGGTAAAACCATAAAGATGGATGGTTTTTATTTCATAAATACTCACAACTGTTCCTACAGCTTAATTTTAGTTTTATTACTACTGTATACTGAGACCTAAATTTTTAACCTACTAACTGATGCAGGATTAACAAAACATCTTTATACATATTTAAAATTCAAAGTTTATTGATTGTACAGTACAAAAAAAAAAAAGAAAACCACAGAACATTACTATTAATTAAGAGTTTTTAAAAAGAAAAATTCTTGATTCTGAAATAGAACTATAAAATAAAACTACAGTACTATACTGAAAACAAGAACCTAGTATATTTAGCTTGAAACAGTGAGCTTTTGAAATGGACAAATCTTAATTTTTAACATGCAATCTGAAGAGTGTTATCCTTGGTTTGTCTATAAATAAATATAAGTTATCTATTGTGAAGCCTAACTGAAAATATGGGGGAAATTAACAAACATAAAATTAGGATTCTGTTGTATTAATGAGTCACTCTTGAAGCAAGAAAGGAGCTGAACTCGTGACTAAAGTATTTAATCTTTTAATTCACTTTCTTGTTTTCTCAAAGCCTTTGACAATTGAATGATTGCAAATGTTTTATGACTTGTGTTTTATAAATGAATGAATAAATCAAAGTAATTTATTATGTTTTAGCTCATTTTAAACGTGATAATCCCTATCAATTTCATGAGTAGTTTAATGGAGATTTTTTTATTAAATAACTTCTAATCACATTGAACTATTTATATTGTCCCCTAAAAAGAATATACACTAGTGCAAGTAGAAAATAACAGAGTGGATAAACTGAACAAAAAGGATTTAGTAATGCATCCATGAGAGTATACTTTAAAAAAAATTTCCATCCTAATTCTCACATATTTTATACAATATATGACTGCATGAATTGTCAAGACTCCAACTTCTATTTCTCATCATCAATGTGTTAAGTCATATGTAAAATCTGACATTTTTAGATACTGATTGAGAATGCCTTGCTCATTCTTAACATTTTTCAAACAATAACATAGAAAGAAAGAATAGCCAATTTCTTAATTAGTTAGCATTGAAAATAATCAAATGTTAAAAAAAATTATTATATTTTTAGGTCTGCATATTTTTTTCTGCATCCATTAATCATTTTAAATAGCTAAAAAAATGTACTTAAAATTTTCATTAGAAATTTATATAACTTGGACAAGACAGTGAAATATTCTTCTAAAATGCATACGGTTAAGATATGCATTTAAATCTTGAAATTAGCAATGCTGTTAATAGCTTTGCAATTTTACGGGATTCCTAGATAAGTGTCAAATTTATTATGGTATTGATGTAAAACACTTATTTGTATATGTTGCACGGGCAACTCAAAACATGGCCCTTAAAAATATAGTTGATATTTAAATAAGGAGCTTAATTATTTCATATAGTTCAACCTGGGGTCAATTTTATTGATTTCAATATTTTCAACAGTTGTATAGAAACTACCTTCCAAGATACCAGTTTTAACTGATGTCTGAATATTCCCTTTTCGCATTTAATCTGTTTGTAGCAGATATGAAAATTAGATTTGTAACTGGCATTGTTCAGAAAAGTGTTTTCTGAAGTTTATTTTTAAATAAGTATATATATTTTGAATATTCACAGAAGAAATGACACATTGTTAATTGACTGTCCCAGTGTCAAACTTTTTCTCAATTTAGATTAATATGAAGATTTTATATATGACTAGCTGCCTTCAGCGACCAGCTTGTTCACCAGGAATATAATTTCAACTGAATCTCTTATGCATAATTTGATATTCATGGTTCCCTTAACAAAGTAATTTTAAGTTTGAAATTGCGATAGACATTTAACCCATGTTCTTTTCGTAGCCTTCCACCGTAACTGTGCTTGCTCTAGACAATGTTTATAACATAAGAGAATAAGTAAACGTATTTTGCAGACATCTATTAACATGTTCAACTTATCTAAACTAGTAAGTAAGTCAAATTCTTAAATTAAAATTTTGAAGTTGGGTAATTCGAGAAAAATGTATTTTTACATTTCCTGCTTCCAAAGTGTTAAGGTTGACTAACAACCAGGGTTGTCGATTTTTTTTGATTTTTTTCAAAAAAATCGATTTATTTGATTTAAATCGGATTTTTTTGATTTAAATCAAGATTTTTTTTATTTTAATGATTTTTTTAAAAACTATATATATATATATATATATATATATATTTATTTAACATTTGTATATTAGACAATGAGCCCTACAGTCATAGAATTATATATATATATATATATAACAACATACCAGTCATTAAGCTGTACTTTGTTTTAAAAAAACAAATTAAAAAAATTTAATTCAAAATGTAACAACTATTTAAAAAATATTTGTGAACTAAAATATAAAAATAATATACTTTTGAAATATAAGACAATTTTATTAAGGAAAAATATAATAAAAATTGTCATTTCGTGACTATAGATATATTATTGTATGTTAGAATATTGGAGAATTTTACACTCAGCTGTTCATTTGTTTCATTACAAACACAAGTTTTGAAGCTTTCTCTAATCCTAATCTGTTTCACCCAAAACATTAAATAAAAAAATTTTCATAAAATTCTTAAATTCAGGCGGCTTCGAGGTGCATTGAGTCACCATCAGGACTACCTGTGTGCCAAATTTCATGACTGTGTGATAGATTCGTCTGGACATTGCGCACACGCTCACAAACATTGCCTTTTATAAGTATAGATCATAGTTTAAATTGAAATATGTAGATGTTTGTATTTCTTTCGGAATATTTATATGCATTACTTAATTATCTTACATTTGAACATTATTGCAATATAAAAACTTTATTGTCCCCAACACTATTTAGTTTTCTCCAGTATTAAAATGAAACTCACTGCATTTTACTATGTTCTTTCTTTGTGAACATGATTCTTTCACAATATTTATTTATTTTATAAAAAAAAGAAGCATCTCACACTTTGCATTTTGTGTTGCTCATTAGAGATTTATTTAACCCTTTGTAGCGAAGTGCGCCAGTTACTGGCACATGTAATTTTACTCGCTTCTCAACCGTTAAATTCAACTATAAATGGAAAATAATAGGTTTAGGATAGGGCTAATAGTACTCCTTTAAGAATGCATATGGCAGTCTGATGAAATTTTTTTTCGGAATAGGAATTATTAGAGATAAAGTTTGGGAATATTCCTTGACTCGGAGATAAGAAATTTTTCAGTTCTGGACGTTTAACAATTTTAGCAAAGTAACTCGAAAATTTTGCTCCAATATTCTTGAAGTTTTAATTTATAATTTTCTGTAAGATTCAACAATAATTTTTGAGTGTATCAAGGTGGCTGTATCTAAGGGGGTGACGCGAAAGGGGGACAACCCCCCTTGTAATGAAGTAAGTTTCTTAAGAAGCTTTTTTGTAGATTCTATGTCTAGACAATAAACTAAACCCATTCATGTTGTTTTCTCATCATATTTTCAAAAAATTATTGCCTTGCGCCGCAAAGGGCTAAAATCTAATTTGCTTGTGTTCTAAAAAATAAAGATATGGGAAGTACTCTAGTTACATCAATTCAATAAAATATTTTTTTATGTTCTACACATTCTTTCTTTAAATATACATTTTTTCTTTAAATATATATTTAAAAATACATCAAAATTACTATTTAAAGAAACATGAACAATTTTATTTTATTAAAGCAGATTAACTTGATATTTAAAATAAAGTGATGTAAATCAGTGATTTTAATCAACTGATTTAAATCACCGCAACCCTGCTAACAACACTTGTGTTGGTTATCTCCCATCTGTAAAATGTGTATTTTTCTTTCTCTCATTTATCAAACTTCAAAAGAAGAATATATATTCCGATTTGTCTTATAAAAAAATATATATGTGCTTTTTCTTTTCTTTCAAAATATTTCTATTAAAAATACCTTTTCGTTTTTTGAATGCTGTGAGATACTATTACAAAAATTGTAGGAAATGCTGATGAGCTAACTGGTGGCAAACAAGGTGATTTGATAGTTAATTTTTATTGTTTCAACGTCTTCTATTAAATCACTACATACAGCAATAAGGTTCCGAAGGCAGAATATTTAAAACAACTTGAATGTTTATGTATTCATTTCATATAGCTATTCTTCCGCACTAACACTCTTCATTTCCAGCATCTAAAAGATAATAGATATGTAGTAGACTATTTGATATTGTTTTAGGATTAGCAATGATTCCAAAGCAAATAATCTACTTGAAACATCATCAGAAGATGGCATATAAACATAGGAAAATGAATCAGAAGATGATTCTTTGGGAACAATTTTGAACAGTTCGTAAAAAATTAAGTGCAAGAGAATGATCTCGAATAGCACAAGATACTCTTCAAAATTTTTACGATATCTTCACGATATTGTACAGTATTTAGAATATCGTGGGAATATATCTATATCTTAGCGCTAATGGGGGTGCTGTGCTATTATCTTTACTAAAATTACTCTATTTCATTCCTTAAAAAACAAAGAAAACACACATATGAATGAGAAGTAGATAATTCAAGAGAAAGTAGGAAGCCAAAAAGTTTTATTTAAAGCCAAATTATTGCTAATACAGAGTAAAATACGTTTAAATGCAAATGCACAGATTATGGAAAATCTTAAATATGTGGATTAAAGATTATTAAACCAGAAAAATAAAATTGTTTCTTTCTTATATAAAATATGGCCCTTTGGGAAGCAGCAATGAACAACTGTTGCATTTCAGAAAATAAATCCAGAAACGTCTGTCATTCATTAAATTCTCTTGGTACCTTTGGTTATTCCCTATTCCAGCAGCTCTCAGCCAACTGCTTTACAAGTAAATATATTCGAAGATCAGTTCTTTAAGTACAAAGGCATTCTAAAAACATGACTGTCTAGTGATGTGGAGTTTCAGAAGGGAGCCAAGGAGAGCGATGCAAAGATGTTCTCCAATGAATGGTTCATACTGTCTTCATTTATTCCCTATTCCAGTAGCTCTCAGCCAACTGCTTTACAAGGAAATATCATCATCATTCTAAGTCGTTGAATGAACAGTTCTTTAAGTACGATATAGTTTTCAAAAAAGCTACAATCTAAAGAAATGGCGCTTCAGAAGGGAACAGTGGAAGGAAATGCTAAACCGATGTTCTCCAATGAAATTGTTTGTTATTTTTATTTGTTTCTTAATCCAGTGGTTCTGTTCAACTGTATGATGAGAAAACTGTATCCGAAAAATTATAATGATTTGGCGATGTAATCATTTTGCGATTTGAAAGACAACATGCAACCTTGATGCAAGGCAACAGAAAGAAGCTTGATTCAAATCCATATCAGGAAGAAGGGGCGAAATTTTGTCATTAGATAAAAGGAATAATATTTTTTTTAGTTTTCAAATTCTGTATATATTAATTTCTCACTTATTTTTCATCAATTTGCGGTTAGAGAATAGTTAATATAAAATAAATTTGCAAAAGTACAATTGCGTGCTATAAAATTAATGAATCGAGACCGTTCGTACAGTTTTTATGAAGCACTCAATCCATTCCTTGCAGTATGCATCGCTTTCTGTAGGAGCAAATGGTATGCCAGCAAATATGTCGTGAAGACCGTTCGGGAAGAAAATCGTTATATCTATAAGTTGATTGTTAGAACAGTCTTGTAAAAACGGGTTTGTGGAAAGCAAAGGAAAATTTTTTTCTTCCTTGTCCAGAACTACAGCAGTGTCATTAATATCCAAGAAGGGATTTCCAGATGGATATAGTTGGCTTGCATCTTCGATGATAAATGGGTTAGTTGCCAGTTCGTCCCCATGAGCACCTGGACTTTCCGACATATGTAGAAATGGGTTTTTCTTGCATACAATATTTTGACAACAGTAATTGTTTAGTTCAATCATTTCATCATTAATGCTTTCCACACAATTTCTTCAGTCGAGGTGCAAGCATCTTTTCTTTTAGGTATGGTAGAATCATCCATACCAGCATTTGTACCCTTTTGGGCTGTTTTCTTTTTCCTATTCTGAATGCATAAGAAGTAAGGTATCAAGTAAAATATGTAAAACATATTCCCATAAACAAAGACTTGAAAAAGTCCCCACATCCAAGGGAACATAACAAACGTAACAATAACTTTTGCACCAGTCATTTCCAAAATATTACTTTTCTGTCAAGCAATATCTACAATTCACTAGCTCTCTTTCGTTATGAAATCGCAGTTTGAATAGAACTTGACCAAATCAACTGTTAAAGAAATGCTTTAAGGCAATAATGCGGATGAAAGTGCTGTTGTTTATAACAGACTCGCAACAGTTAACTCGGTGCTTCACATTGTTTCGAAATAAACACATACATGGTTTCACATTGTTTTGAATGAGCAACATTGATAATTTAGCTACAATAAGTATGAGCAGAAGTAAAAGAATTTTTACTTTCTCGTATACGAAGTATACAAAGAGAAAGTATTGTAATCGTCGAAAAATTCGAGTTCGAGATTTTGATGAATCTCCACGTTTTAGATCTCCCCGAGTCCGAAAAACACAATTTTGGAATTATGTCTGTGTGAACACGATAACTCAAAAACGGCTAGAGCTAGATGGATGAAATTTGGTTGTGATCGTTACACATAATTTGTAGGTTTCTATCACATTTTGGACAAAATCCGTCCAAGGTAAGTATGTCTGTCTGTCCGTGTTCATGTTAACACGATATCTCTAAAATTTAAATAGCAAGATGGATAAAATTTGGTACACAGTTTTATCATCAGGAATGTAGATCCGTATCAAATTTTGGACTAAATCCGTCAAAGGGTTGACTGTCTGTTGGACTGCATAATCGCATATTTGTGAACACTATAACTCGTAAACACTATGAGTTAGATAAATAAAAATTGGTACTAAGTATGCTAACACTAATTGTATATCCGCTCCCAATTTTTGTTTCAATCGATTGCAAAAAAGGCGCTCAAATTGCATATTCGGTTTCTTCGCCATTCTAACGACGCAAAAAAAAGGCGTGACCGATTCGCTCGTTTTCCTCCCACTTGTGTTAGGGAAGGACGCTTGGTGTATTTTTTTCCCCACCCGTGTTAGAGCGGATACGAGAAAGTTTTGGGGAGACCACTCTCGCTGTTCTTTTTTTTTGCATGTGTGTGTGCGTAAAAACTTTATGTAATTTTCAAGATTTTAAGTTAAGTAAAAATGATGAGTTCTTTACAAGGAAAAAATATAAATCATCTACGTAATCTCTCTCTTTTTTTTAACAAGACATTCATTTATGTTTCTCTTAATTTATAATCGCGTTTATCGTTTTGCAAAGTTAATCAGAAAAAATAACAAACCAAAAATAATAATAGAAATAATTTTTTGCAGGAAACATGACTTCTTTAGTGAATTAAGAAAATATTTAAGGAATTACAATAAAAAGAATAAAATGTGCAGCATCAATTTAATTAGCTTAGCATGATACAAATTCTTTATTGGCAATTTAGTATAATATTTCATCGGTTTTGGCATGCGTAAGCTTTGTGGCAATAAATACATGTAGCTTGGTGTTAACAACATGCCAGTTATTTATTTCTCTGAAAATAGTTAAGAGAATAGTAAATCGAAGTATACATGTATGTAATTGAAATTTATTTAAAGTACTGGCATTCCCGTCACAGCTTCGCCGTGATATACATTTTTATAAAGAAAATATATTTTTTAGTTTATTATATTTATAAATACACAACAAAATTAAAATCTTATAAAATGTAAGTAATTTTAAATAACTTCCTGTTCAACTACATTTGTGGCTCTTCAGTTCAGACTGAAGAATGGCCAAGCTGTCCGAGAAAATGACTGTGGGATAAGCAATATACTGACCATGGAGAGAAACATTCCATCCAACAAACAAGTTTTAATTCTTCCCCTTAGTTTTGTATTTTGCCATAGTAAATCTTTGCTGGTAACTGCAGCCGCTTGGATTGAAGTGGTCGTCTGATGGGATCATAGAAACTTTCGGGATGAAGACATTGTCTCACCGTCCAGCGCTCACAATTCCCATATTATAAGCTTAACAATCTCTACCATATTGCGTCTGGAAAGATAACAGGTCGAGTGGTAATTTCTCAGCTTCGAGGCCACAGGGTTTGTAGTTGGAAATCAGATTCCATTTTAGATCCGCCTTATATGTGTGTGTGGTGCACGCTAAATCTAATGTCGTGGGTCAAAAGCTCTCCCTCTGGTGTGGTGCAGAAGCTTGGTGAGGGGGTGCCAACTCATGTTCGCCCACGTCATTTGACCGCGGTTTAAAATTACGAATTCCATCCCAAAATAGCTCTCGTGTTGCTTCAAAATTAGATGTTCATATAACTAAACAAGGGAATAACTAATATCTGCCATGGTGAAAAAGTCAAATGCAAGCATTTGAATACGTAGCATTTAAGGGTGATTTTTCCTATTAGAGGAATAAATTTACTTAAACATTTCATAGCAAACACCTGTCAAATTTCAATTTTCTTGGCATCATGATTGAGAAATTCATGATGCCTCAGTCAGTGAATTGCATTTGACTTTTATATTTACAATAACTGGTGGGATTAATAGCATTCAGCATTACTACATTGACTGCACATTAGAAATCACTCTGAAGAGCATGATTTTTATCAATACTTGGATGACATGGTAAGGGCGTTTCTTTTGTTCCTGCGCCTTGAGAAAAAAATCTAAAAAATTTGAAACTTAAGACTTTTATGACGTACTTCTTTTAGTAGGCATGGCTTAGTCAGTAAAGTCAGTTTCCTTGCCTCACCTAATTACAGATCTGTGATCTCATCCAACATTTTACATTTAAGATGAAAAATAAAATACAATCTATACAAGATTCAATTGCGTATTAAGCGAGTTTGAACATGTTCATGAAAAGAATAGAACAATGTTTGTACCAGATGTCTTTTGTAATTGAAATATAATTTTAAAGGAGCTTTTTTATAAATACAATAAAAAATCCAATTAACTACAATAAGAAAGTAAAATATGAAGCTGAAAGATCGATGAAAAATTTTATTTATAAATTACATAATAAGAATGAACAGAAATTGAGGAGACTACAAAAACTTGCTTTGTTTGAAATCTAGAATACAGTAAGTTATCTTCGTCAAGAAAATCAAATCGCCCATACAATTCCAAGAAATAATAGACTGTTAATGTAATCGTGTTATTTCAAAAGTTAATTTTCATGTCAATTACTTCAAACGTAAAAGCATTAAATTCAGTTATACTTGAGAACACGGTACTGTGTTGTAGCGAAATTCGCGACACATTCGTCAACCCTTAAGCTGCCAACCAGTAGTTCTTAACCGCATTAAATCCAATACCAAGATTGGCGAGCTAATGCTTGAGAAAATTCAAGTTTGGCGACAGTTTGGCTGAGCTCTCAAGTCTAACCAAAATTTCAACAAAAACTTGCTTTTCAAACAATTGAAAACTGAAAATTAATTTCTTATCTAAGATTTTTTTTTAAATGTCAGAAAAATAAGATATTAACCCTTAACGGCTGAAAGGCCCTGCTACATGGACATGAAATGAATTTAGTTTTAATTTCATTTATCATCGCTGTAGTTTTCTTTATCAAATATTGCAACTTATTACATCATAGGTTTGCTGAGCATATACTTTCAAAAATTATAAAAATTTCATTTATAAATCAACTAAATATATTGAATAACCAGTTTAAATGCTTAATTTAAGTTTTCATCCTTCTAAACGCCTTAGAATTTCACTTAATTTTCTGTCGTCTTATGGGCAAGTATTACAAAAAGAGATCTCGGCCATTAAGGGTTCAATACTTGAAGAAAGAATTAAAATGATTTGAGTCTATTTAGTTGTTCACAAAGAAAAGCCCAAAGCAAATTTCTTATGCCAAAAAAGCAATTCTTTGGAGAAGGTGGCAATTAAATATTTCAGCAATGCAATGAGTGCAAAATGAAAATTCTGGAGTTAATTCGTCAAGAGACAATTTATTTTTTCATAACCTTAACAGCGGTAAAAGCATGTGAACGAAAGATTTGGTGAAATAATGAGATTTTTATTATTATAAATAAAGTTGAAACCATTGTCCGAAATGGTGTTTGAAAAACTAATTAAAATGAAACTGTAGCATGGAAATGAAATTGATCTCATTGAAAAGCTGAATTTTTAAACTTTAATACATATAAAAATGGTTTTTGTGTAATAATATGCTCCGAAGTTATTGCGGGAAAACATTAAAACTTAGGGTAATTTTTAATTAAAATTTTGAAAAATCCTTTCTTAATGAGTAAGCAATAATGTGGCTTACTAGGCTATTATGGTTTAAATTTCAAATATCTATTTTTTTTGAAGATTTATTTATTTACTTATTTTGTGTGTGTGTGTACACATCTTTCATTAAAAAAAGTCGAAAAAAATTCTTAGTTAATGAAATTTTAAATTTTACTCTGGCTGTACCTATTAAGCTTTAAACAGTAGAATGTATGCAGCTCACTGTTACATTGATTTTTGATTAAAATTATATTCTGTATTGTTTACGAATAATGTTACTTTCAAGCATGATTTTTCATGATTATAAAACATAATCTTTAAAAAATTAAAATGAATCATACATTCTTAGTCATTTATTATGTACAAAAAAATAAATACAAGAGATGAAAAAGAAAGAACGGAGTTGCATTGCACATACATTATCATATTAGAAATGACATTAAACAGTCTCTATAAATCTATATCAAAGAACTGTTTTTACCTGAAATATGTACTCTGAAAAATACATTTGTATCACAGAAAATTAATATTCTACATAGCGAGAGTAAAATGAACCATACATATTGCAACTTAATTGACTATTTACAGGCAGGAAAGAGTAGAAATTAAATACCAAACTAATAACAAAATTATTAAGTTCTGACATTTTTGTAAATATTTGTAGAACAGAAGAAAAACATTTCACAAAACTTCAATTGGGTAAAAGTATGCAGTTCTTTAATAACAATAACAAAGTAATTTTGAAATCCATAAGGAGACGCATTGACACAGTTAAGTAATGAGTTTGGCATGCATAAACTGGATAACATGTTATATGAAACACATGGATTGCATAACAAAATCTGTTTATTTTAAAAGTCGTAGTTTTTTTTAAAAAAATAATACAAAGGAACCGAGAAAGATTAAGAATTAATGCATAGAAGCCGGGTAGTTTCGCTTTATGCATAATTCAGGTAATTAAGCACAAAAACACTTTAGAATTTTATTGCATAGTATATGTAACATATGTTTGTTTTATTACATTTCCAGTTTAAATCAATCGACTACAATCATCAGCACAAGTGAAAATTTTGGAATGTTCAGATGAAAAAAGATACTAAGTTAGCCCCTTTCACAAATAAACTTTTTAACGCTAAGATTCCTTACAATTATTCCAGACGAAATCAGTTGAAAGGGGAGGGGTGCTGCACTTTGAATAATATACACAGTGTGTGGGCTAAAGGTACCTAAAGTAATGGCTTATACTGAGAGAACAGCAAATGAATAGTTAAAAATTTTGGTTGCATTCAAGAGGGCAGCTACAAGTTTCTTTGAAAATGAATGAAGTTCAATACAAGCACCACTGGAGCCTCTGCAGACGCCAAATGGAAATCAACCTCTTGTCACTTAGTAGCCTTAAATTAATCGCTTACGCTATTTCAGACAACCCAAAATGTCAATATTTTGTGGTATATGATCTTTTAATTGCGTCCCGAAGCAAAAGAGTCAAACGAAGATGTGTTCAGAGATATGGCAGGTCAGGCAGTGTGGCCTCCTCTTCCGATTCAACTAGCATCTCAAATGTTGCTCGATTGTGAAAGATTTATTATATTTTGTGCATCTGTAGCACATCCAGTCCTGCTCCAGCAAACTTCAACAATTTTCAAAGAACGTGAGGAGCTTCTTTCTTTAATGTGACTGAAATACGTAATTAATCATTTATGGTTCTCTTGGTATAAAACATTGTTTTTGGATACTTTAGCTCGGACACCTTCCATTATTAATATTCAAAGTGTAGAATATAATATCGATTCTTTTACAAAACAGATTTTATGCATCCCTTACGAAATATTCAAAATGAACAAATGATTTTTCATGTAATATAATTAAATAATTATTACAAGTAAAATGTTCTCCAAATTGTTTTCGTGTGATATTCAAGAATGCAGTAAATCAAATTCTTTTTGAGTATATCTTTATGTTAAGTAGATCAATGAGCAAAAATAAAAATTTTGCAAAAACAAATAGTATTAAAATGTTGCTGCAAAAACACTTTAACAAATTGGCAAAAATGAACACAATGAAACAAACATGTTTAAAAAATAAACAATTTACGTTTTGGCATACTTTTGAAATCAGTTCAACGAACAAGATGTTTGTTTAAATTAATTTTAAAAGAAGTATTAAATTTAATGCTACAAATTAAACTTTAAAACTAAGGGTTAAAAAGAAAGTACAGAAACAGCATTGCAATTGACAGCTTGTCTGCTGAAAAAAATAAACAGAGAAGTACTTTAATTTTATAAGCTTTTTATTAGTAAAGACTTTTATAAGTATGTAGTAAAAATATCATAATCTAGTGTTTTGTATATATATTAAAGCATTAATAACAACACGTAGTGAAAATGCTGACTCTGAAGAAATGAAGACTACTAAACTTGAGGCATTTCGGAACAACAAAATTTCAGATGTAACCTAAAACAGAATAAAGCACAAAGATAAAAAATGTTTTTCATGGGCATTATTTTTAATTTAACCTTTTCAATAAACCCAATCAAAGAAACACTTTTCCACGATATAATTTTAAATCAGCATTAAAAAGAAAGCTTGCACAATTTCGTCTATTGTCATCATATCTCTTACAACGTCACAAGAAATAAACTTTTTAAAAATTCATTTTTCAATATAAACTATGCCTATATACATTTAACAAGTGCAAGGAAGAAAAAAAATGCTTAAACACTTAAATTTTTTAATGCTTTTGAATAGAACATTAATATTTCACGCTTATACAGTTGGAAACAAATAATTAAAATAAGCATGGCTGAACAAATTTTCATAAGCATGACTGAAATATTTTCATTTTAGACCTGGATTTACACATTTTAACATAAGAGGTATATTTTTCATCATGCAACTAATATAATGTTGGTAAAAGAATAGTAAACTTGTACAATATTTTACAGAATAAGCATTACAAGCTAACACATTGAACATTTACTTTGGATTATTATGCACATTTTTACAAACACAGCAGAAAGAAACAAATGCGCAAAAACAAAATACATGAAACGAACAGCATTTAAAAGGATCACCTAAAATATTTAGATAGATCAAAGCATTATGTACAGATGTTTTTCCAAAGACAAGTCAAGCCTGTTTAAGTCATTTGTCAGATTATACAAAAAAGTAATAAATTCATCAACAAAATATTATTTCACAATTTAGTCTCTTTTTTTATTACAAAAAGAATATTTTTGTTCATCGACTTTTCTGGAATCTTGAATAAATAGTATATCTAGTACTGTAAAAAGCTCTATAGTTTGAAAAACTGACTCTTTCTACCGCATCTTTTCATAGAACAGCATATACGCACAAGCTGCAGATACTTCAGAAAATGGCACTTCTTTTACTTCCAAATCAGATGTGTAAAACCACTTTTCATTTTGTTTGTTAGCACCCACTCGTCTGTAAGTAATAAAATGTCCAGAAGAAACGCCTCCTAGATGTACAATCACAGCTTTCAGCAGGTACATATATTTATAGGAGCCCAAGCTACAGAAAGAAATACACGAAGTTCAAATTAAAACAATTTGCAACACTATTAAAAAAAAAGTCCCTAGAAATATCTGTTAGGTTAATGGATTGTATTTATGGGGCTTGTTAGGTTTCAATTTAAGTACAACACAGATTGTCAAGATACCTTAGAAATTTTTAAAATAACTTAAAATACATCATAAGTAAAATCATAATAATTCAGAATCGACTTACAGTTCTCTGTTAGATAAATTCAATGGTAAAGCATTTTTCAAGGATTCACTTAAATCTGTAGAAAGTTTGGCAGCTGGTTCAGAAGGAGGATGTACATCCATAGTATTCCTATAATAAAATTTATGTATCATAGTAATCCTTATTCTCATTCAAAGAAAGCACATAAATTTTAAAATGACAGAAAAAAATATCAAACTAAATGACATCAGAATCCTTAAATATAAAAATATTTGAGAACAAATTTTAGAAAGCACTTCAGACAGAGCAGCAATAATGTGGAGAGAACAAGTTATTACTTTGCTTGGTTACTATTTATTATTACTAATTTTATTAAAATGCACTTGATAAAAATGACGCTAATTTATAGATGAAAACAATCTGGTACTTTTATTTTATTTCATGGAATTCCAGGCATTTAATATCAATATTATAAGGTTAAAAGAAAGAGATAAGCAATCCATGTTCTGTTTATAGCTATATCTCATTAACAAAGGAAAAGCGAAAGGAGAAAAGTAGAGGCACAGAAGTTTGCATGAGAGCAGCTCTTACCACTGGCAAGACTTTGAATAATTCAATGGAAAACTTTGCGACTCTTCTCTAGCTTTATTAATCTTACAAAAAACAGAATCAAACGACAAACTCGGCTATTAACGAGAATTTTAACAATATCAAAAGAAACTAACTTTGCTTGGATTAAGAAGAAGTTTTAGAAATTCAAATAGCTAAGAATTTAAAAAAAAAATGTATAACAAAATCGAGATATTGTTTTTCTTTCTTTTTTATGAATATCAGTATTACGTAAACACAATACAGAAAAAATCTGTCTCTGACTCTGGAATAAACAGTGCACATGCCTGAAATTTTTTAAAAATGAAATTGGACTCTTTTTAAAAACACATTCTTGTAATGCATTAATTTCAGATTAGTTTTGGGGAAAATCTAATAAATCATTTATTTCTATTTGGCAGATAAGAATAAATTTATAGTTAATATGAAATTTCAATTACTATGAACATTTCAATTTGTTTAAATAATCTATAATATAAAACAAAAAATACATGTGTCTGTCGGTCACGAGAACTCCTCCTAAACAGTGAACGGTTAGTGTCAAGAAATTTCCACACGACATTCTAGAGCACATTTCTAGGTCAACTGTGCCATTTCCAACTTTCAGAATTAATTAGTTCTTAAGATATTTAATTAAATAACGAAAGTTAGGCTATTTTTAGACGTTTTTTGACAATAACTTCTGTAATATTTATTGCACGTAAACTATTTTTACACCATCTTCAAGAACAAAAACTCTTCTCTTTAATAATACTAATTTCATTTCTGTACCATGATTTTTCTAATAAACATTTTAAATACATTTTAAATGCAATTCGTTGCAATGCTTTCTATTGTTATAAAATTAAATGTACCAATTTATTGCTTCATCAAATCCTTCATTCACGTGTTTCATTAACAGAGGCAGAAACACGTGTGCTGCGCGATTAAGAAAATATTGCTTTATTTGGACATTAACTACAATTCAATGTTCTTACTTCCGTTTTTATTTTTAAGCATATACAACTTTTACCATGCACATGCAATAATCCAATGATGTTAGTTTGATTACAATGCGATGTTTCCCTTTTATTTTTAATAGATTTTAAATGCTCTTAATAAGTGTGTAAGGTCAATGAATGTTTTCAAGTCCAAACAGAAAACATGGTCGCGAAAAATTGTTTTATTTAGTTTATTGAAAATGCTTTACCAGTTAGTGATTTTTCTTAAAGTTCTTAAATTATTTATTTCATAAACACCCAAAAGAAAGAGAAAAGTTTAATTTTTCAAGTCTCGCCACAATGCATTAAAAGCAGTCATGTTTTTGCATCTGTTACAGTTATGATAAGAATATTGCTGTTGAATATTTACAAAAAGGAAGAATTTTTGCTTCCACTTTTATTTCGCAGCATGCACATCTTTCGATTTGTTTGCACAGTAATCCACACAATGACATTAGTTATTTACTCTATGTGATGCTTTACTTAATTTTTGCAAATTTTTAAATGATCCCAGTGAGTGTGTAAATTCATTCAAGGTTATTAAGTCCGGTTATTACCGAAAGGAAAGAACCCAAGGAGAAATAAAAGGAACACTCAGCAGCGTTTTTCTGATTAGGCACACAAACACAAAAAGGAAGAGAAAGGTACTTCGGATAATGATAATAAAATCCAGGATGTGAAGCAGCTTCTGTTGCCGCAGTAGCAATGACGAATAAGAAAAAAGTGTAGTATCAAGGATTGTTAGATTCATGCCAGGTGGTTCAAAGGCCGGAGACAAAAGGAAGAGAGGGGTTGAACTGCTGGCTGTGGGAGTCGGATAACACAGGAGTGGACGAACAAAAACTGAAAGACGCTGCTGCGAAAAACTGTTTTATTAAGCTTAAAATATTATAAGTAGGTATACTTGAAAATATTTTTATCCCGAGCAATGCCGGGTATATAAATAGTTAATGTATGAAAAGAGAACCAGCAACACATGCATGTTCTTGGTAAATGTATTTTATCTCAAAGATAAATTATTTTGATTAATTGATACAAAATACTAGTGATTTGAAGATAAATTTTCTTTAGTAACATATTTATTAACTTTAATAAGACATAAGTTTATTTTAATGTCTTTATATAAAAGTGCCAGAATCTCCAGTGGGAATTGCTCTCTTCTGTTTCCCACTCCACTGCTCCAAGCAGTAGTGTATTGGTTGGCATGTCAGTTATCCCAAATGTTTTCGAGTTTTAGTTTAAACTGTTTCGTTTAATGTTGTATTAAAATTTTGCTAATTATTAATGGAGTCAGTTGAAGTGTTGAAGTCTAGTCTTATTATGGGCACCTCAAAATGGATACCAGTTCGTCCACTTCATATAAAAAGTTTGATTTCAGAACTTTTATTTAAATCACAATATAGTAGATAATACTAATAAGCAGGATGAACTAGGTTGGTTATTTTATATTTTACTAAGGTATAGATCATTATTCTAAGAAATAATTGACATAATGAGTTTTACACTTAAACAGACTTCATCAGTTATTTTATGAAATAGAAAGGTATTTTATGTAATAACGGATTTCATACTTTACAGATAACAAATAATTTTTTTAAAAATGAATAGAATGCACATAGCATAATGTACATTTAAACTAGAAATTACCTCATTTTAATTATATCTTTTGAAGCCCTAATGCAATTTAATCTTAACTGACTTTGAAAACTTAAAACACTTTCCTATAGGTAGGTAATTCACTAAAGTGATATTGAGAATAATTACTCACTGACTGTTTTTTGAAGAATTACCACCAGTAAGTCTCAGTCTCGAGTAGCTCGCACCAAGCTGTTTGTCTTTTTGTGAATGACTGTGGACAAAGTAATCCATGATAAGAACTTCTGGGAAAGAGACTATGTCATGGCATTTCACTGAAAGTCCATTTTTCAGCCAAACTGTTCTCTGGATGTGAATGCATAAGCATTCTGGTAACTGAAAGGTAACAAATTAGGGAATATTAATAATTTCACTTAAAAATTATTAATTTTTAAACAATCCTTTTTCTTTAGAATAATATGAATGATATTCGAGATCTTTCTAATTCTGCATTTAGCATTGAACTTCAAAATAAGCTATGCACACAAAAAAAGTGCAAAATTTTAAGCTAAAAATAGTTATTATTACAATTAAAATTTTGATTTCAACATTGGGAATAGATTTATTTTAATCTGTAATCAGTATGCTGCACACAATCGATATAACTTTTTCACTAGCAATGCAAAGACCCTATTATCACAATGCCTTCAAAGTAATTATGAAATACAGAATTATTTTAATGACCAATATTAATTAAATGCATACACAAGGGGAAATTTGGGAAAAAACAGGAATTTATTCACATGTTACATAAATTTTTATGAAAATTATAAATTAACAACTTTGCTCTTATATCAGAAATACTAGATAATGCATCTTGCAAGATATGTAGGAACACATTTTTACTGCATTAATTCTGTCTCTTTCTTTCTCATTTTCCTTCTAAATAAATGGCAAGTATTTTAATAAGCCATCAAATTCAACAAATAACTTACTTTTCCAAAACTAACTTGTTGAGTAAATGTTGTTTTCACTGTTTGGTCTCCATTTTCAGATGGGGGATCATTCTTGGGACAGGTTTCACAAACCACATCTTGAATGAGTTCACATGATATGAACTTCAGCAATAAATCATGCAAAGTAAGTTTTCCCTGTAAAAGAAGTTAAAATGTGATACAGCACGACCTAAAGGTTACGATATAAAATGTAACAAATTTTATAATGGACATGCATCAAAAGGCTAAAAGAAATTATTTAAATTCATATATTCCAATTATCAAATGAAAGATAATTGCTTAAAATATTCTCAACCAAGAGCAATCTATTTAATAATCTTGAAAAACTAATCTCCACCAAAATGCGGAAGGAAAAACAAGAACTCCACTCTTACACTCAACCTTCCTTAGTATGCCAATGCAGATTCCCAACCTTTTGAAAGCACGTGAACTTTTACTAAACATACATAAAAAAAAATATTTAATATTTTTTTTATATTATAAAAACAAACTTTGAACAATTATTTCAAACTATTCACACTTAACTTTTTAAATAAATTTTAAAAAGTAATAATTTGTGAATTAAGATATTTAAAGTCATCATAATTTTTGAATGAATAAAAAAACTCATACATACATTATTTTGCGACGGAATAGTTAAAGTAATGCTATCAAAGGAATCATATCTTGCTGGATGCTAAATAAAAATAAATTTAGAATTAATCCATATGTCTAGTGACTAGAAAAACCACCAGTTAAAATAAAGCATTTATAAATAAAAATTAACTTACTTTAAAATTACAAGAATTACATTTCAACTCATTCACTAATAAACCACGCATAGGAAATGCAAGTCTCACTGGTAAAGTCTTTGGAGTTGAAACAAAAGTTTTTTTAGGTTCAGTAGCAAGATCTGCATTTTCATTCTGTAACAAAGGTTAAAAATGAAATTAAAGTTCCACTACATCCTTAAATCATTGTTTATTTCATAAAATATATACAGTTCATTGATACAGCAAAACAAAAATAAATTCAAAGGACAAAAACAGAATTAAATTTGCATTACTTCCCTCAAATAATTGTTTTAGGAAATTTTAAAATAATTATAAAACACAAAAAGGTGGTGTAGCTTCAACATCTGATTGAGTAAAAAAAAAAATGCTGATTGATTTTTACCATATAACTATTTCAGATTCAAGGAAATATTTTTTGTGTCTCTTCTTAATGATGTTATCCAAAACAATTTCACTATAATCAGTGACAGTTCAAGTTGACAATGCAGGAAAAACTATGCAGAGTAAGATTATACTCAGTTAAATATTTTCTGAATATGATTCTAATGCATTTAAGAGTAATACATAAATTTAAACAGAATTTTTTTAAACAATAATACTAAGTGAAAGTTTTAAAATTTCATGCATAATTTTTTAAATACTAAGATACATAAAAAATGCAGTAAGTCATTCATCTAGAATGCAGCTGCTTGCGTCTTCCTGTGTACCACCAACTTAAGTTGTCATTGACAATAATCACTCGGTTATGCTAATAAATAAACATTCAAGCCAGAAAATTACATTTGTACAAAATAAAAATCACGTTTCCTTCTTTTTTTATTTTACAACATTTTTTTACCAGACTGCATTCAATACATATTTATACAATTATTTTTATTTTTTATAAACTATATCATCTGAAAGATGCAAAACATTTGTCCTATTTATAGGACATAAACAAAGTTTAGGAAGCACACTTTTAAAAAAATCAAACTACCCCAAATCTCTAACTTGAAATATAAATTAAATTTCAAGTGAAAAAAAAGTAATTTTTTTCTAGAAGCAGTCGCAACATTTAACATCACAAAACATTTAGCCCATTTTTTTTTTTATTCAGTAGAAGTGCAAGATGTTTAGATTAATTAACAAGTCGCTGCAAGTTATTTATATATATATATATATATATATATATGTTATATAAAAATATACACAGTGTGAAAATTAAAATTTTAAAATGTACAGGAATAATGCATATATGGAAAAGGAAGGACACTAAGTCAATCCAAAAACAGTATAACGTACACATTATAAAGTAAATACGGTAAAAGCTTAACTAACCGGCATGCTCGGGAAACACCGATTTCCAGACCGGATACCGTTTGAGTGTGATGGGGAAAATGGGGGGGGGGGAATTGTAGCCCCCTTTTTTACATTTTTTAAAAGATTTTTTTCGACAAATAATTTGTTTTTGTCATTTTGAAATGTGCATTAAATATAATTTTTAAGAATAATTTACAATTAATTTTTCATAATTTGCTGTATCTTCCATAACACTATTTACAAAACATATGAAGATTTGAATTTAACATTGATGATTAAAAAAAGTATGATCTGTAGCCGAATTTTTACCATAAAAATATAGATTGTAAAAGTATAAACATATAAAAATAGCCTACTCGGCAAGCATAATAAAACTCTTAAGTGATCATAAATAAATCCCAGATTGAATATCAAAATTAATTATCTTTTGAAAAATCGCAAGGGTTATTGCGCAATACGCGAGCCTCCAATTCTCTCGCACGTGATATTATGTAATCGGAATCAACATCTGCTGATATTCAGAGAGTAAATGAAGGAAAAGAAAGACACTTACAAATCTGGAGTAACCCTCCATGAGCTTTTTTTTTTAAAACCGATTCTGTCCCTTTAACTTTTTTTTGTTGTCAATTTCGTTTATAGGTCTTGTTTTTTGGCGAAAGGTAAGGACCTTTTATTTTATTTTTTTGGGTTCTCACTTTTGCTTTGACCCCCCCCCCACACACAAAACAAGTCTGTATACGTCACAGTACTGTATATTGCTTTTTTTCCCTTCTACGCCCCTCCGTGCGGAGCGGATGTTGCATTCCAGAAATAAATTGTCCACGTGAATGGAACGGCATGGGTGCGTGGATATAAAATTTTTAGAGAAACTCATTTTCTAATTTTTTTGGTTAGTTGAGCTTCCTGGATACTTGAATGCCGGATCATCGAGAATTTATTGTAGATGCATTGAAACAATATCAAAATACATTAAAAGTGCAAATACAAGAACAATCAATTGAATTGTAAGGTTTTTAGTTATCTATGAACTATTCAAATGAGAATAAAAGCCAACATATTAAATATAAAATGATAATTATCATTTCCTTACCTCCAGCTTCTTGGTATCTAAAAGTGATGTCACAGGATTTAAAGCTACAAGTTCTTCTTCTACAGTAGTAGTTAAAACATGAAAGAGTTCATGGGCATCCTGAAAAGCAAATTTGAAATGAAACATGTAAATTAAAAAACATAACTATATATTTAAAATAATTGGCAAAACCAGTGGACCAGTCCCTAGCCCCAAGCACTGGACTGATTTCAAAAGTATTTATTCCATATGAAAGCTTATGACATCTAGGTATGTCATCAATGGTCACCTGCCAGCTGGTCGCTGAAGGCGGCTAGTATAGAAAAGAATTTACTGAACATCAATTTCATTAGATCCAAGTATCCAGAATGGTTTCAATAATTTGTGTTTTAAAATGCAACTAAAACTTCGAAATAATTAATAACTGGTAGAGGGAGGGAAGAGATGAAAATGGGACGGCATTATTTTAATATGGACACAGACAATATTCAATGGAATAAGAATTCCATTTTCCCCTTCTAAATAATGCAAATGTGTATTTAAGTTAAAGTGTTGGTTAATTGAAATTTAAAAATTAAAGTATTCCTAAAATAAATTTTTCAAATTGTCTACAGCTTTGTTTTCAAGGCAAAATGTACCAAGTTTTAAAGAGAGTTGACATTCTAAAAATATTTAAAAATTACCAGAAATATAAAGCATATTTTTATATAAAGTACAAGTCTAACTGAGTATAGAATTAAAATAAAAAAAATATATATCCTAAAGTGAGTTAAAATATTACATAGTAATCCTTTTCCATCAGTCAAACAAATTAGCCAATACACTGATTTTGGAAATGAATATGTCTTCTTTGAAAGAATTAATAACTTCTTTAAATATAATTAATGACAGAAAATTAGAAATTTTAAAAACCTTAAAAGTTTTTAAAAATTCCTTCATGAATGGAAAAAAATAATAGGTTTAAAATAATAATAAAGACATAATAGGAAAATTCGTATTCTTACATGTTCTTCGTGTGAAATTATCCATCTGTGGGATCTCAGAGCTTTAATAACTTCTGCTCCACTACAGTTATCATCACTTCCATTTAAAGCTAAAAAGGAATATATATTTTTTTAAACAAAAATTATACAAGGTGTTGATATGTACTGACATCGCCTTAAATCCTTAAATATTGATTCTAGATACATATGCTAATTAAAATGAACAAAAAAATATGAGCAGAATTTTATGGAATTGATTAAAAATTGTAGAGGATAATATTTTGAGAAATAGAAAAATTAAAATTTTTTAAAAACTAGGTGGCATATACACTAACTAGCTGACATGCAAAATTTCTGAAATGGTATGAACAACAACCACACAAATCCGAAAAGATTAAAAAAAAAAAAACATTTATCGATACCTCTCCAAGACTAAAATTCATTTCAGTGATTTGCATTTCAGGAAACACCAATTACAATGGGAAACAATCTTCATGCAAAGAAGTAATAATGCTGCTTTTTAATAATGCTGAAGAAGTAATAATACTGCAAAGTTTGAAGCAATTGTACCTTTACATGTCACAGAGCTTATTCAGAATGGCAACCCATCTTAGTATTTGTATGAAAACACATCTGTACACTTGATCAAGTTCTTCTTTATCATATTTTGTTTTAAAAATTAATGTTTTGACTTCATGGCACATCTATACCCCTGGTCGATACACTACTAAATTACTGGTCAGAACAATAAATAACAGTTTCTTTTTTCCACCTTTCTACAGGTCTAGACTAGTTTCTAATAGACTGGTTTTATTGATATCCCATTTTAAATTACACATGGACCATTTTGGAATAGACCTCATAATTTTCAGCAGTGGGCAGACGATGAGGCCGAGCTGACACTTGCTCTTTAAACTTCCATATTGCAGCAGTGAGAGGATGTTTTATGCCAATGAATTTCTTAAATTCATAAGTAGTATAACATGTAGTAGCTCTACATACATTGTGGATCACCGGTAAAGTTGTATATATTAAATCTGCAACCATCTGGTCTTGAACCAGTAACTGTACCCCCATCCTACCAGAGTCCCTTTAATACTTTATACCAATTAGTGAAATAATCCCAAAGTTCCAGGACAATAACAAATTTGAAAGCTCAATAAATCATTTATTTAACTTGAGTTTCAGATTGAAAATAATCAAAGCAAAAGGAAATATGAAACTTTTTTCCACTTTTTTACAACAGAAATCAAACCTATATTATATATATGATAATTGTTTTCAGGACCACTTAATTTTAAAAATAAAAACACTTCTACTTCAACTAATGGTACTTCTTCAATTCATGAGTCACTAAAATCATTTCTTTCCCAGAGCCCCAATAAAGCTGCTAAACTAGCAAAAATTAGAGAATTTCCCCATTTCAAAAATATCTAAGCAAGAGAATGCAGATTTTAACACCCCTTTTTACAATTTGTTACTTTCTGAGAACATGCACTGCTTGGTGCACAATAACTTAACAATGGTTATGGAGCAGAAGCATGTAAAAGTTTTAAAAAATGTTTGAAGATTTCTAATAAAAGTATTTGTGATATTTTTACCATGAATACCAAGTTTTTTCAAGATGTTTCTACACAATACCAGCTTTTTCTTACATACAAACATTATTTATGAAACAAATAAAAGAGTATAATGGAAACATGCATAAAATAATTCACAATTTCGGCATATATTATACAAGATAAAAATTTAAACAAAATCTGAAATACTAAAAATGTCACAATAATTGATAAAATATGAATAAAATATCAAAAGATCTTACCAGATAAAACAGTTAAAATTGATTTTATAAGAAAACAATTCTTGTTTTGTTGTTCATCAGCATATTCCACAGATTTCAACAACCAGCTAGTACATGATGGACAAGAAGCAAGAGCTTGTAATACTGCATTCAGAAAACAAGAGTTTCCCAAATTCAACAAACCAGGAACAGAATCTAAAAAATAAACAATATTTTTATGCATCTGCATTCAGTGGCGGCGATTGGTGAAAAAAGTGAGGGGCAACAAATTTATAGATATCTAAAAGAACCGGGAATATAGGAGGTAGACAACAAAATTTAGTTAAAAAATTAGCTAGTTTTCTCAAACACAATTGCTTTTTTGTAATTCCTAGTTTTAGGCAGCTAAAATGAAATAAAAATTTAATTTTCCTGTTTTTCCTGAATTTGTATCTCATTTTTTGATAAGAATGCCATCATTTTAGAATAAACTGTGATCCAATTTGCCAGGTGGATTGCAAAATGACAGCACTCTTTAATAAATAAGCCAGATTTTTCGATTTCACTATGACATACATACTTGTAGCTCTAACGATAGTTTTCATGGAGATCAGCATTAACTAACACTTAACACACAATGGATTTTGAACCAAATTTTGTGAACTACTCGATTTCTCGCCAAATCTGTCGATGAAAGAAGATCTAGGAACTTTAAAAGTGCATTGATAGTCAGAAAAATCACAAAATGATTTGATTTAACAAGAAAATACCAAAAATATCTTGCCTATTGACACGAAATTTAAATGGCACTTAATAAAAAGCTTCGATTTAGTTGCAAGTTACGATTTATAGGGCGAATGTCAATCTTTCAATGCTAGTACGTCAGCTTATTTTGATTACAGACAGTTTCTCTTTATTTTCTAATGCAAATTCTTCTTGCACAAAATATTGCTTACATTTGTGAAATATTCACTTAAGTATACGACTTGTGAATTTTACGGAGTTTCTAAATAAATCTGTGCACTTCTAGTCAGTTTCTGTCTTGTCTAAGTCAGATGCAGGAACTCATTGAACCCAAAACAGAATTTTCATAACAATTAATTTGAGTTTATGTTTACTGTTTAAATATGCTAAATGTAAAACTCAGAAATTGCTACAATACCAAAAAACTCAGCAACAATTTAACATTGAATTCTTATATGAAACTAGCACAGCTCCCGGCATCGCACAGTCTTTTGCTTATCAAAAAGCTTGAGTTCCTACTTCACTTGTTCTGAATAAACATCCCTCATGCCATAAGGTTAGTCATAATCCGAAGTGGTAAGGTTTAAATCTACCATATTCTTAAGCTGAACAAGTTGAAACATGGGAATTAAATTTTGCGCCAATAGCCTATTTGTTGTACATATTTAAAACACTCAGCACCACACTACCCTGCAGGGGTAGCTACCATCATGAGAGTTTGATTAGAGAAGATTTAAGCACATCACATTCTTAGATTGGCAGTTTGAAAATTGGGAATTTTTGACAATTGGCAAATGTATTTTTGTGGTTGAAATACTCCAAAATTATTTTTAGCCAGTCACTGAGGAAAATGTGTACTATGTTTCATCAAAATTGCCTCAGTCGTTTGAAAGTCATGCTGGAACATGCATACACTTGTTGATTTTTTTTATACAATACGTCCAGACAGTCCCGATTTCAAGCTCGTGTCCGGAGCTTCAAAATGTCCCAATTAAAAACAGTGAACGCAACGAGAGAGAAATTAAATTCATAAAAATTCATTGTTTTTTTAAATCGTAAAATGGATGAACTTTTTTGCAGCTGGATGAATTTTTTTGATGGGGTTGATTTGGACAGCCGAGAGAGGCCAGTTATAAAACAATTGCTAAACAACAAAGCAAATTCTATTTTATTCTGTCCAGAATTCTACTAAAAATGATACGACTTCCCCAAATAAAATTATCTCATCATAAAAGTATCTACTGAAAGAAACTGAAAATTAAAAGTTAAGTAATTTTGATTTACCAAGCATTAATAAAAATTTATCTTCTTTGCATTATGATGTCTTAATTTTTTTTTACTACCTCAAACTCTGTGCTAGTGTTATGAGAGAGAATCTATTAAAATTTATACCATACTTTGACTTTCCCCTCCCGCAGCGTGTCTGGATTTCAACTGAAAAATTATGTAACCCTATAAACATCTTTTTATCTATTTTCCTGAAGATTCTGCCTTAATAACTAGACCTAAATTCAATAATACTGATTAATTCCACAAATCACTTTTGTGATTAACAAAGAATTATTGATTTTCAGATTAAACACATTAGTTAAAACTGTGTTTTAAAAGGACAGACTGTACTCATCTATTTGTTTAAAAGGCTAAGATTATGCAGAGAGCATATTATTTCAGGTAATATTTTAAATTGTGTCTTATCTGTCAGTAAATATATGCAATTTAGTAAATTGGCACTAAGAGGCATTTTCACTTAAATGATTTACACACAGTTGCGGCAATTGGGGATTATAAGTGGAGGGGGGCAAAAAATGTATAAACCAAAAGTACAGGGGCATATAGGGGGTAGACAGCAAAATTAAAAAAAAATTTAACTACAAAATGACAAGTTTTGGTTGCTATCTGAGCGAATCTAGGCAGATAAAGAAAAATTGACAAAAGTAAAAATTTAATTTTTCCCACTGCTGCAATATTCAGAAAGGAAAATCTTCATTAGACTCAATATGATATTGATAGAAAAGCAATATTTAGATTTTTCACCATGTTTAAATTAACTTCTATTTTGGGAAGACTATTTTCAAGAAGGGCAAGTTTGGAAAATGCTCTGGGGGGGGGGGCAATAATTAACTCTGCATTATTCTCTTGAAACTGGAATATGCCCTTTTTTCTATTACATCTTTAATAATTATCAATTAAATTTTTAAACATAATAAACTGCATGTCTGATTACAAATTATTTTTGTAAAGCATTATTAACTATAAGGCATTGCATACCAAATACATTATAAATATTTAACACCATTAGGTAAAATATTATATATATAAAGGCATTATGAAAAATTCAACTTTACGAGAAAAAAATTAATTCCAGACATCTTAACTTTCAATGGGGGGTTAAGTGGGATTTACATGCAATTAGCTGTTATTTCGATTTATCCATTTTAATCAAACAAGAATTGCTTAGTTAACCATTCAGTGGCGGCTTTTCACACAGGTATTAGAGGTGCTCGCCTCGTACCAGCCTCGAGGGGCCTCAAAATTTCTTCAAAGTACATGGCAGTGCTAAGCCGATGCCAAATTTATTATATTATTTTGAAGAAGGGGCCTCAAAGCAATTTTGCGCATGCAACCTCATACTGTCAAAATCCGCCACTATAACCATTAAAATCATTTGGGACAATAGTTTTCCACCACAGGTACAAAGAAGGGATACAGGGATAAATGTTTCCCAATTTCACACTTTGATGTATGAGGGCCGCCGAGAGCCGATCCAGGCCACGTGGGAAAGTACTGAAGCCTCTTGCGAATTGATAGAGGTGACTAATCAGCGGAGGAAGTCAAGTCTTTCTTCCGGTTACACAGTCACGTCACAAATTGTTGCGAAAATCAGACTTCTAGCCACTTGTTACTGTAATTTCGATTAACATAATGAGAATGTGCAAGTTTTATATTCAGAGAAAATAAATGTAAAAATACAGTTCAACTCATGCCGGACCCATTTGTTAAGGATAAAAATAAAAGTCTTGACAATGAGATTTCTTTTCCCTTATACCGAGTGATGGGCCCTGGGACTATGTCCCTCCTGCCCCCTCTCTCGGCGGGCCTGTGATGTAGTGTTACTAATCTTTAGGTTGTCTGAAAAGAACGAAATCGCTAAAATACCTGAATCTTCATATCCCCATATCGCACCTGAAATGGAACAAATCGAAAGATTACTTAGAGTTAATGCCCCAATCTTTTTCCCTATAAAAGATTAAAGTCTATTTTTTTCAAACTTAATGATGCCGATAATAATAATAATAAAAAAAAGAAATTCGGTTAGACTTAAGCATATGGTACGGTCACGCAGCCATATTCAAAAAAACTTCTGCCAACTTTTCAGGTCTTAATCGTGTTAAATCTAATGCAAAATGTGGCGAAATTTTGCAAGGAAAAAAAAATAATCATGTTTGACGGCTGTACCGTGTTTTTAAGTCTAACCAGTAAAACAAATTTGGTACAGATCACGTGACTCGAAAATAAAGTTAGCAAGCACCCATGATAATCAAAGTTTTCCTTTTAAACGCAATAAACGAGTTTTCTGGTTTGTTTCCTTACATTAAAAACCTTGACTTTGAGGTCTATTCTGGTACCCCCGGTTGGGGGGGGGGGGGGCACTTTTCCGTTGTTAACGTGCGGAAAAAGTGACGAAACACACCCCACCCGGCGGTACCAGAATAGACCGATTTATCTGCTGGTATGTAGGACTTCCGTTTTGAAGATTCCATTGACTTAGCATTACACCGGAATCATGTAGTACAGGCACTTAAATGTACACAAATAAAGCAGAAAACTCGTTTATATGCTACAAGGTTCTAAATTTATGGATGAGATTTCTGGTTTGTTTATATGCCTGCAATACGTATTTTCGGTGAATGCTAGGTCAACGGATCTTCAAAGCGGAAGTCTAATATACAAGCAGATAAAGTCAAGGTTTTTAATATAAATAAACAAACCAGAAAACTCGTTCATAGAATTCCATAAAAATTTTAAAATGAACGATTACAAACAATTCTTAAATTGACTTAAATTCTTCAATTTCTATTAGATTAGATTAATTACAATTAAAAGATTAATTGATTACATGCAATGAAAATGTCAAATCCAGAAAATTTCTAAGATTAAATTATATTATTCTGATTTTATTAAAATTATTTTATATTTGTTAAATAAAATGGTAAGCCTGAAAAGTTTTGCTTAAGCGCTGAAAATCTTCAGAATCTGGCAATAGGCATCTTCCGTGTTGTTGACAAACAAAGTTTGACTGTCAAGAGGGTTTACCGAGATTTTTTTTTCTTCTCCTCTTGACCGAATTCTAGTCCATCTCCTGATGGCAATTTTACTTAATTTTTAAGCAGATTGAAACGAATTTTGGAATGAATATTTTTTTGAACTAGGGGATAACAGCCTTTGTTGCTAAAAATCCCTAAACCTCGTATCTCTCGGAGATACAGTTCAAGCCAGGATTTAACGAAAATAACGAATTGTGAAATATTTTTCCAAGTTATTAAGGTGTAATGCAAAATTGTTCAGAAAAATTCTGAATTTTCAGAAAATGGATGAAAATTGTGATTTGGAATCTTGCATAAGCAAATACACAGTTAATCATAGTATTATTTTCCTCTGGAAATAATGTAAAGTTTTCAGAGCTCAAACAGTATTATACATAATGTCGTCCAAAACAACTAATAAAGGTGTGGCCTGGTTGTATAACGAAGTTTGTGCTTTATTAGACATTTGGGCAGATCAAGAAATTCAACAACAATTGGCAGGTAGACTTCACAACATGTGTATTTATGAAAAAATATCAAAAAGATTAGCAGACTTGGGTATCCATCGTACAGGAGAACAGTGTCGCGAAAAAATAAAGAAATTAAGAAGAGATTACAAAACAGTTGTGGACAATAACTATTCACCTGCATTTGCTAGGAAAATGCTGGGATGCTATGATAAAGTACATGAAATTTTTGGAAAGTGTACTGTTATTAAACCCTCTTTTGTGATAGAAAGTATTGTCTACAATGAAAACTTTTCACAAAGCAAAAGAGGGATTGAAACAGATGAATCAGGTTCTCAAACCATAAAAGACTGTCCTGTTTCAGAATCACAAAAACCAAAATGTACAATTAGTCAGCAAAGAGTCAAAACTGATTCTTCAGATACTAGTCAGAGAGATACTGCTGGGGAGAAAAAAGTCAAGCCAGATTCCTCCTCACAGGCTATTCAGATAGATACTACATGTGAGAAAGAAGTCAAGACTGACTCTTTAAATACTATCCACATAGATACTATTGGCGAACAAAAGGTCAAGACTGATTTTTCAAGTGCCTCAAATCCAACCATTAAAAAAGATCCAACAAATTTTAGAAATGCTTTTGAAACAATGAAAATAAAATATTCTGATCAGAAAACTGATTGGAATTCATTTAAGAGGAGAATTGAAAGACGTTTGGAAAAACAAAAATTTTTGCATAACAAAATATTAAAACGACAGGCAGTACTGCACAATAGATTCATTGGATTAGAAAGAAAAAAGTTCATTGACGAAATGGAACAAGAGCACCAGAGACTATCTATGCTTGAAACAGAAAGAGAGAAACACAATGAACAAGAAATAAACCTATTCAAATCTATGCTACAAATGATGGCAGAAAAACAAGGTGTAAAATTATCTTTCCAATGTGAAAATGTTGGCTAATGGTTATTTTTATATTTTATTTTTAAAAACAAACAATTCTTATCATACATAACATGAAACTTTGATTTTTAATAAATAATTGGAAGATTTCTATTAGCTCAATAGTAGCCACACTTGCAGACTACAACTACTTTATGCCATGAAACATATGGCTTTTCGTCCTTGATACGCCTCTGCACATTTTGACGACTGTTTCACTAATAGAAAATTGATATTTTTCACCAACATATATACCTGGCAATGAATGATTAGTCTGCAATAAACAATTTATTCATTTATTCTCAACAGCAGTTTTTATAAACCTGCTTTCTTAGTATTCTCCTATAATACGTAATAAACTGGAACAAATTTATGAGTAACTTTAAACTTAACTGTGTTTATCACCTTGCTAGTTAATTTTTTTTTTTTATTGAATTTTATTCTTAAAAGGGAAACAAATTTACCCATTAAGAAGTTCTATATTTACCATGGTTTTCAAGCATTAAAAATGATAATAGGTAATATATTCAAGGAACTCTAAAAAAGAATGTAAAAAAATAATAAAAATGTACTGCTCTGCTCGAGCTTCTGAAATGACATTCTAATAGAATTCAGTTCATAAAAATTAATATTTTAAAGGATTTTTTAACACTGTCAGAAAGAAAGCAATTATAATACAGTTATCTAGTTTTCCTTCGTCTTAAGGTTTTAAGTTGTATAAGAAAAAAAAGAGTAAAGTTGACAGAATTAAGACAATTACAGAAGAAACAATTAGTAAAATTAACAGTTGTACTTAAGTTAATTTTTATGGCAGGAATTTTTAATTATATATACTGACCTTGGTGAATTATTTATAGATTATAAATGTTTTTAAATATTTTTCTTTAAAGACTACCAAACTGATCTTTAACTCTACAAATAGTCATTTATTTTTGTTCTAGGGGGTTAAACCCCCTACTTGCTCTGCTCATCAACCCCCCCAAGAATCATGTTGTGATTCTTTTGGGATCACTACATGATCCCAGCTTGCTTCGCTCGCTGTACAGTTATGAGTGTCTTCTAGCAATAGGAAATTATTAATACATTAATTACTAAAAGTAAATTTAAATTTTTTGAATAGTATGAGGTTCTAACATTAATTTTTCATTAATTACTAAATATAAAATAATCAATTTCTAAAATTAAAATTTTACCTTTATACCATATATATATAAATGTTAGAAAGAAATTTGAATGCTAAAGTGTATGATAAGATGTTTACAAATAAAAATTATTCTCATCAATCAGAATTCAGGCACTTAAAACTTCTCTGTACACACAACTTCATTCCAACAAACTTCTAAATATCCACACTTCCCAATGAATTGTTGCTGAGAAAAGCTTTGCCACATGTATACACACTGCAATAATTATTTAACCAAGAAAGATATAGCATTTCTCTCTGGGTAGCTATTTATGTGTTAAAACAACAGAAAATTTGAGTTTTTGAAAAATGATTTAACCCATTTCACAAACTTTTAGTTTAAAAAGGATAGCTTAAGGTGACAAATGGCTTTAAACATGTTCATATTCACTATTCAAAATTATAACCCATAATAATTATTTACTTTTACCTTTATAAAATAACAAAATAGCCCTTTTTCAAAATTTAAAAATAAACTCTAAAATTCTTGCTTTTTACACCAAAATTTTAAACATGGTTTTTTCCCACAGAAATATTGATCAGAAGAGCTTCGCCACATGTATACGCACTCACTGCAATAATTATTTAGCCAAGAAAGTTATAACTTTTCTCGCTGGGTACATATTTATGTGTTAAAACCTCAGAAAATTTAAGTTTTTGAAAGATGAGTTAACACAATTCACAAACTTTTATCAAAAAGGACGCTTTAAAGCGACAAATGGCTTTAAATATGTTCAGATTCACTATTCAAAATTATAACCCATAAAAATTTACTTTTACCTTTATAAAATTAACAAAGAAGCTTTTTTCAAAAATTCTTCCTTTTTACAAAAAAATTTTAAACATGCTTTTTTCCCCACTGAAATAATGATCAGAAAATCTTTGTTACATGGATAAAAGAACAGAGTCCTGTCACAGTCAACTATGTTCCTGTAGCTCGGAAACTTCGTTCTGTACACAAAAACGCTTGACTATTTTGTTCATTCCGATTGGATCGTCTTAGGAAAGATTCCTCAACAGTTTCAGTTGTTCAACAGTTCTCTTTTTTTGACGATTTCAATTTATAACTGAAACTGCCCGACTTAAAACACATTTTGAAAAATGTCGTTGCCTCGGATCAAATCAAACTAAATTCGCCGAATCGAATATAAACAAAACAAACTTAAGAGCTGTTTCCAAACAGTGATTAAGAAATTCGACCCTTTTTTGTCATCACATTAATGATATATATATATAGAGAGAGAGATAATGCCTTTCAGCTCTGAAGAATGAGCTTTTAAAGTAGACAAACCATATTTTTTTTAATAATTGTAATCAGACTATTCTTTTACTTGGATATTGGATTGGAAAATATAAAAATTAACTGAGTTATATGATTTGGAAATTAACAGCAAGAATGGGAGAGTCGGCTCAGCTGCTCACAGGGATAAAGAATAATTTTTTTAAAAAAAGATGCTAAGTATGATTTCTGACCAGGTCTATAACATTAGTGATCTGGATTCAAGCCCTATTTTTGTCTGCACCTTTTCTTTAAATAAATTTCTTGAATTTAACAATATTTAAGAGCTCTTAATAGTCCAGGGTAACACATACTGAAAACATAGGACTATCAAATTGCCCAATGAGACAGTCCCGTTTCTAAAATGGGACATTCACCACTAGGCCACTCCACTTTTTTTGGAACACAACATGCCAAACCTCTTCATCAATGTGAAAAACCAATGATAATTGGTGTAGACAGAGGGAGAGTTTGGAAATTCAATGTCATTGTATTTCCATTCAGCCATAAAAGCGAAATGCAATCCTTCAAGGTGGGTGAAAGCTCTTTCCAAAAAGTGAAAAATCACCCATGTGGGGGAAGGGGAATGTGGGCAAGAGCCAACTTTGGAGAAATCAAAGCAGGGATCTTGTTTGAAGGTGCGAGGAGGAGTAGGGTTGAGACTGGTAGTGCGTTTTGGAGCCTTCGTGAATGACACACCTAAATGGTCAGCTTGAATGGGTGGAAAACAAACCGGTCATTGGTCCCAAATGATGCAGAACAGTCTTATTGTGAATGTCCAGCTTAATACAGTGAAACCTCTCTACAGTGGCCACACTCCATTCCCAGAAAAACTGGATAGGGGAGAGGCGGGCAACCTTTCAACAGTTAGCATAACTCTTTCCACTGGAAATGCTATTTGATTGGCTGATAGGTGGCTAATCAAGTTTCAGAAGAGAACATCTTCTGGCAATAAGTTTCATTCCATTTCTCAAACCATGTGCTTTGCTATGGAATGAGATCCGTTTTATGACCTGCTAAGTAAAAACTAGAATTTCTTTTCATCACTGAATTTTTCCGACTTCATATTTATTGAGATAATTAATTTGGTGAATAAATCCAACTTAAGATTTTCTGCATCTAACAATATTATTAGTAACTAGTAATTCCTTTTGTAAAGAGAGTTATAACACTTTAAACTTGATGGATACACGTGGGACACCTTTCAACAAACATCTGGGTACACATTTCAAAACTTAAAATGTATCCCTCATATTAAGGAAGTATTAATTTAATTAAATAGCTTTGAGACTTGGGCAAGAAGGTTTGAATGTATATAAAGAAGCATAATAAGCCAGCAGAAAAAAGAAATTTCAAAAGCTATGCAAGCAGTTCAAAATGACATGTCTCTTAGAACAGCTGCAGACTTATATGGAATGTCCTATTCTAAGTTAATTTATAAATTTAAAATAAAGTAAAATAGTCGGTCTTGATGATAGCATAACATTGGATACTTCATCCAACTGCTTTAGCTCCAAGTATACATGTCAACAAGTTTTCACCACAGATCAAGAAAGCATGCTTTGTGATTATATTATTAAAAGTTGAAACTATAGTCTGACTTGCAAACAAGTATGGCAGCTTGCATATGATTATTCAAAAGCCTGGGCTCAAGCACTCCAAGTAGTTGGAATGAAGATAATATACCCGAGATTCACTGGGTTAAGGATTTTAAGAGTTGTTGGAATAATGGGGTTATTTAAGTCAAAACTGAAAAAACACAAAATGACTGGAACAAACAATGAAAAATTAAGTTAACCAAAAACCAAACAAATTTTGTTAGGTCACTGTATTTTTCTGCGCATTTGTTATATTTCAATAAAATTTACATTCATTTGAGTGAAACTAGTTGTTATTTGTTGAAAGTTGTCCCATGTCAAGTTGAAAAGTGCCCCATGGGTGCGGCATGTTTCAACAGATTTAGGCTTCAGTTGTAATGCATAATTTCACCATTTTAGTTATGACCAGGAACTCTGATACAAACTGAATAGCTGCCTAAGATTCTGTTACAAACAATGATGCTAAATACTGAAATAAAAAATATATACTTTTTACAAAAAGGAAGTTATACTAAAAATTGTTGAAAGATGCTCCCCTATTCAGTAGAATTGCTTGCTCTATAGGAGTTTCATGCTTGGAAGTGCAAAATATTTATTTAAACACAAGATCTAATTTGTTATTTCTGACAAAGTGAATTTTAAGAATCATTTAAAGTATAAAAAGTAATTTTTTTTTTTGAGGAAAAAAAGATACAATGTGTTTGCTTGGATCTTTTAATTTTCTCAGAGGTAACTTTATCAATTATTTTTTTAATTGAAAAAGTAAATTCCTAATCGATTTGTCAGTAGTTGTTGAGGAATGGGCAATAAAACATTTAATTGTTCTAAATTTTGTTGAGCTGAAAGTTTCATTTGCTTAGAAGCTATATCAGCAGTTTCTTAGTCAGGATCCAAATCAGCCCTTGAAAGGCACAAATGAACTCTTAAATGCCTCACCCCAGTACAGGCGGACGTTCACTTTTCTCTTCACATTGGGAAATGAATGATTAATTTCGATGCGATTTTCAATGTTGTTTTTTTAGTTATGTATTTTTTAAAATTCTTTCTTTCCTCCCTTTTCGCTTAATAAAAGTTTGAAGGTTAGAGAGATGAAAGGAATGGATTTCATTGAAGTTAGACGACAAACCAGCCACTTAGAGGGGTTTGAGTGGCCCGTTCCTAGGGATTATTTTAACACTATGTCTAAAGGCTAAAAATTCCATGCCAGACAAAAATAGCCATCGAGAAGGATGACCTCTAAGTAGGGGTGGCCGATTAGAGAAGTTTTACCATAGCACATTGATAGCATCACTGTTGCAATTAGATTTCATAATTTAATTTTGGGAAGGGATTTCTTTCAATTCTCATAAATGATATTCTCAGTCTGGTATACTTGTTCATAAACTAAAAATAGAAGAAAGAGGCTAAGAAATATTTCCAACATCCAACTGCACCAACTTAGCCTTTTGTACCGCCCTGCCCGCTGCAGCCGAGAAGAAAACTGAACTATTTCGCCCGAATTAATCTTTCTTCCCCAAAGGAAACTACGTGAAGAAAATTGTGCGCCTTTCGCCGAGAATGTGCTTCTGAAGTGTGTCTCTGCCGGAGCCGTAACAATGGTGGCGAATTGCCTAAATTAAGCCGAGATGCTACATTTTAAATTTTAGGATGTCGGCAAAATTCCGATTTTATGTAACGGACTGAATTTGATTGATATTGAATTTGATTTTGGGTTAATTTAATTTTAATAACTCATGAAATATTTTATTATTCTAAATTTGTTTTTTTATGTTAAATGTTAATTTGTATCGTCTTTTGTCTTGTAATATTTTATAAGCACAGTTTTTATTTCCAAGACATTACATTTTAAAATAAAGTATAAGGATAATTGAGGATACAAAAGGAACTCTTCAACAACTCGAGTCCTAAATATCCAAGATTGTACTAATGCAAATTATTATAATGCTAAAATGATTTTTCCCCACTCCTTTATGCTTTATGAATCTTCATTGTCATGATTTATATAATAATCTTGTATCTAATTTGAAATACTATAATAATTTTGACATTTAATTTTTGAGAATCCATTCGCAGCTTGTGCAGTACAGTATATGGATAGAAAGTTTATTTTAGTGTAAGAAGCAGCTTGAATCTGGGAGAGCATAATTCTTATATAGTTCATACCACAACAGTCAATTAATACAGTAAAATTGCGATTAGCCATCACCATCTGGACCAAGACTATGACAGATAACTGAATAGACAGATAACAAAAATCTTACTATTTACGTACAGTAACACGATCTCATTGCTGTTTTGGGACGAAAATGAAATCCATTAAAAGTAAATAATACATACACGTATTAATAATTTGTTGTTAATTTTACAAAACAATCAATATAAACTTCAATATAAGAGTACTAATGTACAGAAATATATTGTAATACTATAAACCTACGTAACTTTTTGCCTTTTTAGATGATGGCGGATAATAGATGAGCGACGGTTAATCGAAGCTTTTTTTAGAGTATAATATTTTTGTTAACATTGCAAAATAGAAATATATGAGATAGGTTCTCAAAAAAAGGGAGGAAATTTAAGGCTAAGACAAAATTAATTATTTATTAAATACACTCACTACCAAATATAATTGTTTCTGTCTTTTCTTAAGTCTCGTCCCTTCATCTCAAACATGTTTTCTGCAGGTTAATTTTTTGTTTACAAGTAACTTTGAAAATGTTTTTGGTGAAAAAATAATAAAAACTCTGTTTTTACAAGCATGACTTCCTTTCACAAGCACTTTATTGCAATAAAGGAAGAATGGTTGATATTGGGAGCATCTATGATCAACTGAAGTCATCTATTATAATGTTTAAATTAATTTTTAATTATTCAACACCGACCTTAAAAAATTCAAATGTTTCATTAAACTAGTTTTCTTGAAATAAATCTGAAACACCATAACTTTTCATGAATTATTGACTTTTTTTCGTTCAGTCAAGAGAAGAAGGATCTAATTTCTTCAAATGCTTTCAAAAATAAATATAAGGCATGTGAAGAATTTTGTAAATATTTTATTTAAACAATATGGCTAAGATAAAATAATTTTCAAAAATTAATGAGATGCATGCATTTTGTGTTAAATTATGCATTGCCAAAAGAATGAATATTAGAACAAATCAAAGCAGCTGGGCACACAACAGACAGCAAAAACATTTTTGGGAATTCATAATTAGTACTTGAATCCTAAATCCAACTTAGAATCTTTTCCCATCTACTTTCAATTATATCTATTCAAAATTCTTTCACCTGAATTTGAATAATATATTTCTTGAGCCCCCTTTAAATAATTACCAAAACTCTTTATGAGGAAATCTTTCCTTTTAGCAATAACTTGACAAACTTTTCATCTTTTAATCAGGTAACCTCAAAAATTCTATTTAAATCCAACATAATTCTGATTAGAAGGTGCAAGGTTTTCCTAGTCCAGCAGTTCTTCAAAAGAGCTACACTTAATTACAAAAGTAAGTACACAGAGCAGAAGTAATCATATCTTTTGAAAAAAAAAACCCAGATTACGATATAGCTGCAAAATTCAAATGATTCATTATAATAATGGTAAAATTAAACTTTACTATTTCAGGATAAAAAAACTCACAAAAATATAAAAATTTAATTTTAAAAATGAGTTGAACTTAAAATACATGTATTTTACATCACTAAAGTAAGTATGCTAACAGAAACAAAGTTGAAAAAGATGGCAAGTTTTACAAAAACTAAAAATTAGTAATTTGTTGGAAAGCTGTTGGCCTCAATTATTTCTTTCTTACTTGATGGCATTAAATTCACTAAATTTTGAGTAACAGAAAATGGTATTTTCTGCCACTCTTCTAGAGTGACTCTTTCAAGATCAATTTTAGTTTTGAAGTTTTGTTTTCTAATTTTCCAATCTAGATAGTTCCCATAAATGCTCATTAGGGTTAAGATCCAGTGACTATGATTTAATTCTGAGCAGTTTCCAAGTTATAGAGATGCCATTACTACACAATTCAAGTATTATGCTCGAGATCATTATTTTGTGAAAGATGTATAATCTCTCAAGTCCAATTTTAGAAGCACTTTGATGACCATTACCTTTCAAAATATCCAAATAGCTTTATTGAGTCATTATTCCCTTGGTAACATCTAAATTGTCCACTCCAAAAACTGACATGCAACCCCAAACTGTGATCGAACTACTCCCACACAACAATTTTTCTAATATACTTTGATTTCAGCTTTGCATTAGCTTTTCTCCAAACTTTTTAATGTCCATCTAAAAATGATGATGTTCAATTTATTCTCACCCCCCCAAAAAAATCACAGAATTCCTTCTTTTCATGTTCTTTTGTTATACTGGGTCTTTTCTTGGGTATAACTTTGCTTTCAAACAGTTTTCTTTGCATATTTTGAGCAAAGTATCCTGGCTTTCATAACACTATTTGTTTCCTTTATCAAATGCTAATTTTGGTCCACTTGTTTGGGTTTTTTTCCCACCACTATTTGTAAAAATCGACATTCTTCCTCATTACCAATAAACCTATCCATCATATGTTCCTAGATATAACAGGAAGAAGGAGTAATATTACCTAGAAGGTGATCAGAGATCCAAAAGATTAGCACTGCAAGGGGAATGGAATTGCAATGGTGTACCGATGCAGCATATGTACCACAAATAAGAGAAAGATTAATATGGGACCCCCATAAAAATACTCTTAAATGTTTCCAAATGAAACTGAAATATATTAATGAATTAGAAGAACAGTATTAATTGGTATAGTGCTAATAGTACAGATGGTATGGCTGTTCACTTTTGTTACATAGGGAACCAAAAAGATTTGAAAGCCTAACACCCAAATGTGTTTGATTACATTCAGCTATATTTCTCAAACAGGCTATACAGAATTTAGAAAAAAAGGTTACTATTTCTGATATACTAGCTAATAGATGATAAAATGCAGGGACAAGTTTCCAGTTCATGATGTCCAGTCAGTCAATGATTTCACTTTATGGTTAATTTTAAAATTTATCAGATGGATGTGCTCAATATGACAATCAACTTCACATTCCATACATGATTATCTTCAACCCCCCCACATACAGCTGTCCATGCAAGAAGCACTCGTCATTCAAATCCATGCCTGTGACTTTTGGCCCTTACCTACTGTAATGGCAAATGCGGGTCAAACAAGAAATTACAAATGTTTGAATGAAAACAACTAGTAAGTGAGAATGAGTGGAATGCCTGGAATTAAAATGTGTTCACCCTTATGTGGCCCAATACAAATGGTTGTTTAATGATGTTAATAATGTTACAAAGCTATAAATTCGTTTCCCTGAGATCCTAATCTTGGCGACAAACTTGGCGACTTGGCGATAAATTTGGCGACCTTGGCGACAAATTTGGCGACCATTTTGGCGACTTGGCGACAAAGTTGGCGACTTTGGCGATAAGTGGAATTCTCTAGAAGGACCTCGAAATTTCAAGCTATTTCTACTGTTTTCATGAACTTTCTAGAGACTACGTCACTTCCTCCGTAATGAAGTCACTTCCTGTTGAAAAGTATAAAGGCAAGCTCTCAAGCCAAGAAGAGTTAGTTGGAATTTGACCTGCAAGCAAGCTGGTGAGTTAACAAGAAACCTTTGAGCATTGTGTTGAGATTTATTGGTAGTCTCTGTTGTGAATTTTTACTAGTGCTGTGTTAATACTTGTGCTACGTTTCTTTGCTTGAGAATATTTGTAAAATAAAGAGCTTTATTTTTGTAATCCTGCTTATTGGACTGCATTTACATACACCCACAAGTTGATTTTGTCACAGTATGTAAAGCTTTCATTATCTATCTTGAAGTTCTTCAAATCCTGTTTTTCCATGTTGAGATACAAATTCTCTCTTTTCGGTAAAACTGTAATCCACGATACACTTTTGCTTTCCGCCTCTTGGTATCGCTAACTGTTTGTTGTAAAGAGTTGGATGGCTTAACAGGGAAAAAACATTTGTTTTGCGTGCACAGTGATCTTTTTATTGGTCTTTTGCAATAAAGTCTGCAGCATTACAATGTCTGTTGCATTTGAAAAGGAGAGATTGTACATGTGATGCCTGTGGTATCTGAAGTGGGTATCGGGCAAATTTTTTAAACTTAAAAATACATCCTATCGCTTTGCTAGCAGAGGGAGCAGGTACCTAGTAGCTTCGCTTGCATATTGAAAATGTAAAGCATCAAAACGACTAATTTCACTATTTCAAGCCATCCATCTCCTAGCGACAAAAGTTGGGATGACATTCAAAGTTACGCCAAGAAAAAATGGCAGAAAACAAGACAGCAAAGTAAACTACAGATTAACCTTATCTTCTCTTTGGGTGCTTCTGTGCCTAGCTGAAAACAGTAATATTTGCTTTATCACAAAATGCATGGCCTCATCAGAAATAAAAATATTTGCATCACAATTTTAAGCTCATTAAAAATATAATTCTAATCCCTTTCTTTATTTAATTTAACATTTTTAAAAATAATTACTTTTGAAAGTTGAAAATAGCTCAATTGACCAAGACATGAAGCCCAAAGTCAGATGTGCAAATTCATATTACTACTGTTTACCATTTTAGAACAAGGTCCTTACTGATTTTTAAAATTAAAAATCAGGGAGTATTTAAAGAGTTTTCAAGGAGTGTTTTCAAAATTTTCAAGGAGTCAATATTTATGCATGGAAAAGAGTTCCCTTTTTAAAGTACACAAAAATAATAGGGTACTTAAAACATAGCTACGTTTTGCGTTGGGTGGCATTTTGAGCAAACTGAACAAAATCCAGGGAGCACTCTTTGAATTCGTACGGTTAGGAAATGGATGAAATATTTTTAACTGTCTTGCCAATGTCTTTGAACCCGTCGATGGTTGACCTTTGAAGACAAATCCACATTATTTTCATTGGGGGTCATGACAAAATGTCAGACACAATGAATTACTCTATGGTTGATTGTTGGTACGCGAGGGCCATAAATTTTTCGAAGGAGAGAAGGTTACTGCACAGGATTTGCGACGGAGTGAGGTAAAGATCATGGGTGAGATAAGGTGATGCAATAGAGCCATTGACAAGTTTCAACTCACCACATGGAAAGAGCAATGCAAAATAATGGATAATTGATACAGCGGAAAATTAGAGTCTTTTTTATTGGTGAAACATAGTACACATTTATTGAAAGAAATATTAACTACTTGATTTTCAATTTTTAACAAGGAGTAAAACCCAAATTCAAGGAGTTTCCATAGTGCTTGAAAATGAAAATCGTTTTCAAGGAGCATATGAACCCAGTAGAAGAGTTTGTGATAGATAGGTACCTATATGAATTTTCTGTTTTATATTATATAATAAAAGATATCTAAAGTTGAAGTCATTCTATATTATCATACCTAAAGCCAATATTCTGATGATAAAGACAGTCACAAAGGACAGAAATATCGTAAAACAAGAATATAGAATAAACTTTGATAAAAAATACAAAAGTAAAAAACAACATTTTGAAGATGCAACACAAAAATTATAAGAAAAATTAGCTATACAGCCAAAGCAAATGAAATGCGGTAACCCGAGTAAATTTATTTTAAATTTTAACTCGGGAATAGTTCATTTCAAATTTTGACATTTATTTCTATTTACAACCTAATCTATTATAGTAGCAATAAACTACTTTTAGTAAAAGAGAGATTTCTTATACTGTTTAATTTTGACTCGTATTTTAGGCTAAACAAAATATGAAATTTAATGAAACAGTTGTCACGTTAATATCTATCCGTACCATTATTCAATTCAATCCAGAAGACAAATTTGAAAAAAATCATACCAAACAGTAATATAATATAAAGTCACTAGACATAACGTAACATAAGGTAGTCATTTGACAATGACAAGAAAAATAAATTTTGAAGCCTACTAGAAGCTCAAGTTTCATAAAGTTCATTAGTGCTGATTAATTGTGAAAGTAGCCAAGAATAAATAAGGAAAAACTACTTACTGTTCTTTTTCTGCTTAGGTCGATTCGAAGGGCCCCACAAAATATATGTTCCAGCGATTGCTATAGCAGCAGCAGCACTTATATACAGCCAATAAGTCATTGAACTGTTAAGAGAATATAAAAAGGAATAATTTGTAAAAAAATACCCCTCCAACTTAGCAGGTTTATGTTTACATTCGCAAAAGAGAAGGAAAACGTGACAAGAAGTTATGGCTACAGTTAGAAAGTTAATGACGCATGTCTTTACTAAGCGACATTTGACTAACTCCACGTCTTATTTAATAATTCTAATTTTCTTATGACACTCATGTAAATGTAGATTTTAATGGAGAATGGAATTTTCAATCAATCGAAGGCGTTGAATGTTTTTCATTCTTGTATATAGTTTTTGTTATGTTCTTTGATATAAATTTTTCAATAATAAAAATATTCTACAGACGATTCGCTTGCAAACTACTAAAAGTACTTTCTTATCAATTCATAGAAATATGCCTAATTTTATTCTACACAGCAGTTTAAAATGTGTTCAATCAAAATGTTAATATTTCGAGATGACGTCACTTAAGAGCCATGCCAACAAATCCGATATCATACTAGCATCTCATTACTTACGGGTCTATTCTCGTACCCCGGTTGGGTTGGGAGCGTTTCGCCTTTCGACCGCGGGACGTTAATGGCTTTTTCTCGACCGAAAGAAAAGGGGTCTGATTCTCGTACCTCGGTCGTTTCGAACATCTCGCTTTACGCTAGGAAGTGACGTATTTCTGCTGGGCGCGCAGCAAATTAAGCGATCGCCATGCGTAGTTTCATATTCAGTTCGAGTTTTGAATCGCCAAAGGAACTATGGCGAAGCGTACATTTGCTTCCCAATTCGAAATTATGTTGGATTATTTTGAAAAATATCCACAGATTTTAAGTGGGAAAGTTGATCGCATCTTTTCAAAAGACACCAAGGGTAAGAGGTGGGAAGATTTAACTTCTGCTCTTATAAGATGCATTATAATACATCTTTCTTGCTTTCATAAGTCCATTGTCAAGGGAGGGGGTTAAACCATTTATCTTTTACAAAATATACATTTATAATAATATTATACATTTATAGAACATAAATTGCAGTCTTTTTTTCAATATATTGATGTGATTTTACCAGTTTTCTAGAGAGAGAAAAAGTAATAAACTTTTTTCCATGCCAATTATTTTAACATGAATAAATCTTATAAATTAATATTACAAACCATTTGTTTATTTTTCCAATTACATAAGAAAATAAAACACGAAAAAAAGTTATTAAATTCAGCAAGTTTTCACAACATTAAAAAAATTACATCTTTATCAAGGAACAAGAAAAATTCTTTTATTGTCAGATTTTGCAATTACTTTGTAAATATTTGACAAATTTCTTTGAATTAAAACCCAAATAAAAAAAATTGTAATGATATATACGGACTGAGGAAAGTCATTCCACATTCAATGTTAAAAAAAAAAATGTTAAAATGTTACCCTAATTTAATTTAATAATTTAATCTAATAAGAAAATATTAAGTAATTAAATCTTTAAATGTAATTGATCTTAGCTAATTATCAACTATCATTATTGAAATTTTGATGGAGTAGTAAAAGATTTAACTACTTTTAAAGATTTAATTACTTTAGATTGTCGTATTAAATTATTAGATTAAATTATTTAAATTTGATAAAAGATTTAACTACTTTTTAAAAAATCTAAAGTAAATGATAAATTCTTCTTCAGATTGGTGAAATGGATTACATTTATTCCGATAAACCCTTTCAAAACACAATGGACCTTATGCATGTGACGTCACATCCTCCGACACGTGACCTGCCGGCGGCAGCCATTGGTCAGTCTTAAACAGCTGACACAGAACTGCTTTTATTTCTGAGTCGCTTATAGGCCGATCGTTTTGTTTATTCCTCCATAGCTGTTTTTCTATACTCTCGAACCCAAACGGTGCATAAGGTCCATTAACGTCTTAGCAGCCTCCATTTTAAACGAAAATTTGATAAATTCTGATATCGAAGCAACATTTCTCGCTAGAGAATAGCGTTTATGCCAGGTACAGAGCTGGCGAGAAATCAGAGTCCTTTTTTCGACCGAGCGAGATCCCAACCGGTTGGAAAAACGAATACGAGAATCGCACTTGTCGTTAACGGACGGAAAAAGTGACGTCTCCCAACCCAACCGGGGTACCAGAATAGACCCGTTAATGTTACGAAGTGGTTCATTGGTTTAGATGTGGGTGATGTGATTTGTTAGACGCCGTTTCGAACCTGCAGAAAGGCTAACATACTTTCCTACTAAACCTAACGAGCTGTTGAAATTTATTTGAAATTGAATTTTCTTTTCGATATTCTTTTGAGTTAGCATTCAAACACAAATTCTTGTTTTTTCGTGCTTTGCAGAGTTTTATATTTCTGAAATTTTCAATTATGTGGCTATTTAATTCAAGAACAAGATTTAACTGTTTTCCCCCATGGTTTTATAACAGACATTTATTGATATTAATAGATATTTTTTTATCAAACTTTGATTGTTATATAACTTTTATTTTTGTTCACTTTTTGTCAACCGCTCATAAAAACGTTCACTCACATTTGAAAATGACAATTATTTTGAATAATTTCAAATGTTATTGAATTCATCATTTTTATGCCCTATTGTAGATTGAAAAAAAAAAGATTAATGCTATGCTTTAAACAAATATTCTGCATTTCTCATTTTACGACCATCATGGGAGAAAAAATATATCCCAGACTGCAAGAAAAGCTTGTCTAAAAGGTTTTGGAATCCTTGTCTTCAGCAAGGGTTATCACAAAGGTTTCTATGACAAGGGTTGAACCTTTCGGCAAGGTAGCGGAAAGGTTCGCTAGTCAACAAGAAACAAGGTTTTCTGTAAGGTTTTTAGTAAGATTTCCCCAAGCTTTTATTATAAGTTTGTTTCAGGCTTTTCAAAAGGTTGTTAAGAGCCCTCCTTCGGCGGACAAAATAGAACCCCCTCCGAAGCCGTACTCATACAAAGGGTCCCCCTTTTTTCACCCCCTCTTCAAGGCCGTACTCCTACAGAGGGGCACAACCCCATTTTTTATTCCCCTTCTTCTGACGTCATCTTAGTTATCTGGAATGTCAATGAACTAGATCAATTAGGAATCTTAATTAATCGAAGCTTAATTATTAATTTCAATTAATTAATATAATTTTTAATTGAACTTACTTGTAGAATTCGTTGTTGATTTTGAGAAAACTTCACATGCCTCCGAGCCGGGGATCGAATCCGCGATTATAGGGCTGGAAGGCAAATGCAATAACCACTATACAAGACGGGGCTACGCACGGAGGGACAGGAGGTTCATAAAAAGCTTTCCTACATCAATTTTGCGGGAATGGTTTCCGACACGGTTTGCGCGGAAATGCTTTCGCGTACAGCCTATGGAAAGTGAAATGACAACCTTCCCGCAAGCTTCTTTGCTATCTGGGATTATATTTGGTTATACTTAAATAAGTATCCTCTGCAGTTAACCAGAAAATACATAGGCAGATTTGGTTATTTATCCGAAGAGACTTCCAAGTAATTTTGGGAGAAAATTGCTAGCAAAACATTCTAGCTAAACACTATAATAGATATGATATCAGAGATATCCCTTATGTACCGATGAGAAACTCTTTCTTGATTTTTTTATATTTTCTTATTCTAACAATAAATTCTACTAACAATCTTCTATCAGTTTGGGTTCTTTTGTTTCCATGCATCATTTTATTAGAAGCCTTGTTTCTCAAATACTGGATAATCCATGATTTTACTGATTCCTCAATATTAGATATACATATATCTTCTTGATTTAAGAATCTAGCAATTGTCAATATATGTATGTATTGATTGTGCTCTACATATTTATTTAAAAATTTGGGGATATCAGTAATTTGCATGAATCATTTAAAAAATTCAAGTTGATGATGAAATCAAATCGTTTCTTTTTAGTTTTGAATTGATTCATTAGTTTGCCAAAAAGGATTAATGAACTTTCTTAATAGATTATTTGTTTTAGAACTTCAGATTTCTCTATGGGTCTAAAGTATTGTTACATTTATGTAGGCATATTTATCGTAGACATTTTTATTTTAAATTTTGTTTTGTAACAAAAAGTACTTATGGAATATTCTCCTTCGTATTTTGAAAGGTTTTGATTTTATTTCACAGAATGTGCAAAATATTAATTATTTTCTGAAGCTTTTTAATGATTAAGAATGATTCTTTTACCTAGTGATTATGTTAATGTTTTAAGTATGAAATTTTGAAAAGAACTTTATTTCTCTTTTGATGTAAATAAAAGACAGTCAAATATTGCTAATGGGATTTTGAAGTTTTTTAAATTTGGTCTTTAACCTGAAATTACAGAAAGTTTTAATAAATGAAAATAGGTTATAAACATATATAAATACTAGCCGCCTTCGGCGACCAGCTGGTTCTCCCGTTTGAATTAGTTTTTATTTTTGTATTTTATATTAATTATAGTATTACCCGTCGCAGTTTCAGCCACGATAACTCAGCAAAGATAAACAAAAAAACATGAACATGTTATTGTATTTGACAGATAGTAAAATATTTAAAGACGTAAATTTTAAAATGCCAGCGATACAATTTTGTATGATGCATCGCAGCTAACGAAACTTACAAACTGAGTTTCAAATAACTTTCACTCAATTTATCTATCTCTCATCGGTAGAATGATTAATGCTGAATAGGGTCGCGAAAGCCGAACATGCTGGAGGCCCGTGTGAACCAGTGGGTACAAAAAGTGAGGCGGCAAAAAATTCATAGACATCTAAAAGACCCGGGAGTATAGGAGTTAGACAATAAAATTTAAAAATTAGTTAGTTTTCCCGAACACTATTGCCTTTTTGTAATTCCTAGTTTCAGGCTGTAATTTCTAGTTTCTAATATCAAATTTGATGAGTTATCACTTGAGGAAATTCAAGTTTGGCAGCAGTACTGCACTCTTAAGCCTAACCAAAATTTTAATAAAAAATTAGCAATAATGCAATACACAAAAATTTGAAAGAGTTTTCATGCCTCATAATTTTAAAATAGCGGGAGAGCATGAGATTAAATGCTTAAAGAAAGGACGAAAATCATTTCAGTGTACCTGACACACAATAAAAGCAAACAAACCTGAAATCAAATATCTGTTGCCACGCTTTATAAAAATATTACTTTGAAGCAGGTGTGATAAAATATTTCAGAAATGCAATGAATACTAAAGTGAAAATTCTGCTTTGGAGTTAATTTCCCAAGAAAACAATTTATACTATCACAACTGTAACAATTGAAAAAGCGCGTGAATAAAAGATTTGCTGAAAGAATGAGATGGTTTGAATTTTATTTACAACAATAAAAACATTGTTACAATTCATGTTTTAAAACATTTTGAAACATTAATTAAAATTGAACAAAATGTCACATGGAAATAAGATCGGTGTCATTGAAAAGCTTATTTTTTTTATCTTTAAGATGATGCAAAAATGGTTTTTTTCCGATAATAGGATCCGAAGTTATTCCGGGAAAACGTTAAAATTTAAAGTTATTTTTAAATAATTTAAATTCTAATTAAAATTTTTAAAAATCCTTTCTCGGTAAGCACCTACTTCCCAAGAAGCAACCGCCTGCCAAATTTCAAGTTTCTAGTCCCAGTGGTTTGGGAGATTTCGTGATGAGCGAGTAAGTGACTGAGTGAGTCATGGTATTTGCCTTTTCTCAATCCACTTCTGAAGTTTCATGATGAAATATGAAAGAAAGATACTCAAAAATCGTAAGAGCTTCAATGTCGAAACTTGGTTAAATTATAATTCAGTTAGAGAGGAAAATATCCCGGCTTGTAAAAATAATATGAAACTTAAGAAAAGTTTTATGTAAATAACTGTATACACTGAAAAATAAGTGTTCCCAATTTTAAAAAATGCTCTAAACATTGCATTATCATCGTATCTCGAATTAAGGAAAAAAAACATCTTAAAATATTTGTTGACTTAATCTTTCTATACGCCACTCCCATATTCAATCGTAACACGAAGCAAATTTTTTTTTCTTTTTCCCTTCTCTGAGGTTTTATCAAACGTTTATAACTTTGTCAAACATAATAACGTTATAAAGTTAATCAAATAAGGCCCCTTTCACATTATGAGGTTCCAACCGTTTGGCCCCTTTCACGTTATGTGGTTTCAACCGTTACGGCGCAAAGTTGTTTACTTTTTTGCCGTGTCATGTTTGCTTTCACACTTGACGATTCTCGCCGTCAGTATTTGAGTGCGATTTTTCATTTCCTAGCTGTTTCAGTATGGATCGGAAGCAAGTAGCAGCAACATGGTCTTGCACCCATCAATAAAAAGAAACTAGACTATAATCGCCTCACTTTTGGAAGAACAACGTGCAGATGAATGTCAGAATGTCTGTAGCATCTTTTGATGAATTTCACAACAGAATGAAAAATGATACTCTGCGGCAAAATACTAACATTTGGAACTGCATTCAACCGACAAAAACGGTAGCTGTGACTCTGAACTAACTGTGTTGCCCGTTCAATCATACGTAAGGGTGAAACGTCCTCACTCTGCTGTGAGACGAAAGTTTAGAGCCAGCTCAGGTGTCGCCCTCGTCATGTGACCGCGGTTCAAAATGACGAGGTCCGTCCTAAAATAGCCCTCGTGTTGCTTCAAAACGGAACGTTAATATAACTAAACAAAATCGCAAGTAACTGACACTTATTTTTAAATCATAATCGTTTGTGTTTAAAACATAAAGGGTTATAGGACCTTTAACAACGCAAAAGCAATAGCGAAAATGCGACTGTTTATTACTTAGCAAAAACTTATAGATTTTGTTTTTACCATAATTACATAAGATAAGTTCCTCCCTAGATATGGATTTTAAAGTCAGTTTAATAATTTTAAGCACTACAAATGTATATATTAATAATATATTACGTAATCGATTATACATAAGTTGTGGAACATGGATTTCATTTGCGCGCAAGTGTGAAAGCAAACATGACACTGTAAGGTCTTAGCCCAGTGATACTGGGGTCTGATTAGATATCACAAGACACAGAAATACAGGATATTAATTTTAATTAAGATTTCTTGGTCAAGGAACTATTTACAAGAAATATTCAAAAATAATATCATTCAAAAATCTGCCTAACTCAGGATGAGATAGCGCGAGTCAAAGTCAAAAGTTCAAAACTGGATCATTCGCAGTTCTAGGTGTGAGTCTACTCGTAAGAAAACTGATAAAGTTCAACTCAGGGCGAGTTCAAAGTCCGATGGCCGGAAATAGAAGTTTGAGGAATTCTTCCGCTCAAAACGTTGAAATAACTTCCAAAGAGTTATGTGGATTACCAAGGTAGGTAATTGGCAGTGAGGTATTTCACGCTCACTATTCGAGAACAATTCCGAAGAATTCTAAGATGCTTTCCCAGCTCTCTAAGAGCTATTCAGCCAAGGGTTGGCTTTCGGTTTTCGCGGGACTGGGCGCCCGTACAAGTACAGAGTGTCGAGCTGAGACCTGACTTAAAAATCACCGATCACGAGAATCGAGATTCGAATCGGAATCAGACTCCGAATTCAATCTCGTCTCAATCTACCGTCTCGAGTCGAGTCTCCGAGTCCTCTTCTCGTCTTCCAAATTCCAGCTTAAAAATCCCTTTGACCATCCCCTCTGAGGCGTGGCCGAAAGGTTAAGTCTCCATGATTTGTCCGGGTGACGAACAATTTAACCAACCACAAACATGCGCTCCCCTTCCCGTTTCATCATTGGAAAGAGTCACAACGTAAAGAGTTCTTTTGTCGGTCAACCTGTGCGGTCTCCCAACGGTCAGTCGGCATGGTCCCTTCAAACCCTTCCGGGTTATGTAATACAGGGTTGTTTTTACGACATCGCGGCTTCCTTTCTCTTCTCGCTTTCGGCGAGTTCGTTGGGGGTCTGGTCTCGTGGGAACTGTGGGCTCCGGGGACCCCACAACACGGCAAAAAAGTAAACAACTTTGCGCCGTAACGGTTGAAATCGCATAATGTGAAGGGGCCTATAGTTTGTAACATTAAGTTGAATAATTTTGCCTAGAGAGCTAGTCTTCAAGAATACTCAATGCAAGTTGTTGTCGCTGTCGCTTTCATGACTAGAATATTCTATTATTTTATTCTGAAGATTAATATCCATTTCAGAGGAAATTAAAAAGGAAGTTTGCAAATTTCAAAAATTTCTGGAAGAAATATTTTGCATAGATTGGCAGCACAGTTATAAATACATTTCAATACAATTCTATCCAGTAGTGGTTCTCTGCCTTTGAAACTCTATTTATGGTTTAAAAAGTTTCGTAGCTACAGTGAACTCTCGATGTCTCGAAAAAATATTTTCCCCTTGAAATTTCGCATTTCTCTAATGTTAATTTCAATTCCTATCTCGAAGTGTTTTCACTCAAAACCTAGATATGTCGAATTTTTTTCGAAGCGAAAAATATTTTTCCCTTGAAAATCGCTGTTTAGTCACATTGTGACCTTCATGAAGATCTCACGTAGGAGATGCTTCCCAGAATTTGCTGCAAAATGGACAATACCACTCCCTTTACACCCAAATGGATATTCAATGTCGCATAGTATCGGCTGGATCCGACGAGTGTCATTCTCACCAATTCGTTACGCAAGCCTAATAGCTGTTGTGTTTATGTAACAGGTTCAACAAACTTGACTACACGTGTTAAATCAATCTGCGAAAAACGTTTGTGGGGTGTAGTTGCGATTAAAAAGTGTGTGAATTGCCAGTTCGAGTTGCAAAAATGGACGGTGGTGCCATGGAGACGAAAAAAGTAAGTGTTAAACGAAAGTTGGAATGTGTTGACAGTAAAGAAAAAGGTCGAGATTTTCGAAGCTGTTGATAAAGGCGGAAAGAAAGGACAAATCGCCAAGGATTTTAAAATTCCAGCATCGACTTTATCTACAATACTAAAGGACAGAAAGAAAATTAAAAGACTTTTTGAACTGAAAAAAGGATCTATGAAGAAGATTCGAATTGAGATCCTGAATTAGAAGAATGCTTCATAAAATGGATTAAACAATGAAGAGATTGTAATTTACCTATTGGAGGCAATGAGTTGAAAGAAAAAGCGGAACAATTTGCACAGAAGCTGGGTTACAAAGACTTCAAAAGCAGCAATGGATGGCTGAAAATCTTTAAAAACCGTCATAACATTGTTTTTAGAAAATTGTGTGCCGAAAGCCAATCAGTGAGTGATGAGTTTTGTTCGGAATGGATAAAAACTCTTCCTGATCGTCTACAAGAATATTCAGTGCTGATGAGACTGGGTTTTTCTTCAAAGCATTGCTAGACAAAACTATAGTTTTCCAAGGAGAAACCTTCCATGGAGGAAAACAAAGTTAAGAGCGAGTAACGTTACTTTTAGCTACCAGCATTGAGTAGGACTAAGAAGCTTACTCCATTGACGATTGGAAAATCTAGAAACCCAATGTGATTTAAAGGAATTAAGTCATTTCCACTTCATTATAAAGCAAATAAAAAAGCTTGGATGACGAGTGAATTTTTCTCAGAGTGGTTAAAACAAACAAACAAGAAAATGTGTAAAGAGAAGAGGAAAATTGTTTTATTCATTGATAACTGCACGGCTCACAGCCTTATCCCTGAAACGAACGCAGTATAGGTGGTTTTCCTCCCACCTAACACGACTTCCTAGCTGCAACCTCTAGATCAGGGGATAATAAGAAGATTTAAAGTTTTTTACAGGAAGGAACTTGTAAAGAAGGTTGTGGATTCAATTGATAAAAAACAGAAAATGAAACCGTTTAATATGCTTGATTCTATGAGGATGGCAGACAGAGCCTGGATGAACGTTACACAAAAGAAAATCAAAAACTGTTTTGAAAAAGCTTGTTTTTCTAGTGTGGAAAGTGAATCAGATAAGGAGCAGGAACTCCACACAGAAACACAGCAGCGTGAAGAATGGGAGAAGGTTTTAAAAACCCTCAACCTTTCTAAAACGCCAACGTTTGAAAAATTTACGGAGTTCGACTCGGAGGTTCAAGATCTTTTCTTAAACAATTTCTTCGCCTTCGAGTGATAATGAAGAGGTGGATGTTCCAGCAGACACCAACATTACTGCGGGTCAGGCTAAAGATGCTGTTCACATCATGTTCATGGAATGTTCAGAAAACGTGGAAAAAGAGGATTTCGCAGCTATTTTTTGGATTGAAAACTTAGTAGAAAAGTAATTTGAGAAGGGGTGTCGCCAGGTCACTATGCTGGACTTTTGAAAGAAATTCTAAGTAGTAGTAATTTATTACAAATACATTCTGTTTTAAAAATTTTATACTTCTATGTAAATTAATATCACTGCTATGAATTAATATGGAAATTATTGCTGTTTTCAGACATTTAGCTCAATCTGGCTAAAATATTTTACAATATATTCCTTACTTGTAATTATGTGTAATTTTTAATGCTTGGGAGGGTAACCTCGTTATCACGAAAACTCGCTATCTCGAATTTTTTTCCGGGTCCCTTCGATTTCGAGAGTTTACTGTATTTCTACATGATTGCTTAAAATATTGTTTCTGTTTTAACTATTAACTAGCTGCCGCCGGCGACCAGCTGTTCGCCGATAATATTAATGACCTGTGGCTATGTTCGCAATTTGGCGAAATAAATTGACTGATAGAATGCCAAATTAGCTATATATCTCAAAAATGGGGGAGGGGCAGGCGACCCTTGACGACTTATCTAGACGCCATAAGCATCATGACCCCTAGAACCTAAAACCACCCTTCGTTAAAAGTTTGTGTATATATGTATAACGCGCATCATGACCCCTAGAACCTAAAACCACCCTTCGTTAAAAGTTTGTTTACATATGTATAACGCTTTTTCCCATGTAATCTTGTGAACACGATAACTGGAGTAATTTTGATTTAAATTTGAAAACAGAATCAAAGCGTAAATATTGCAATGTGTAGAAACAATGAAGTCATTGGCTATGTCTGTATTGATCATAATGCAATATTTCATTACTTTTGTAACATTACCGTAAAGGAATCTACCTTTGCCTTCCAGCTTGCCGAAAGGGATTTTTTTCGATTTCTCTCGAAAATGGAGGGCGCTGAGTGGCAAGCGATCATTGATGACATATCTAGACGTCATAAGCTTTCATATGAAATAAAAATTGTCGAAATCGGTGTTGGTTGGGGTTGGGCTAATGACCATATGGTGTTGCGAAATTATTTTAAATATATAGATTTGGTTTTCTTTACTTACTGCAAATTTCCTTTTTCTTGTAGAGCATTTTCTTTACTGCAGTAGTGCTTCATTGCCTTAGAAAAGCCTTTGGTGCAAGCAACTTTTACAGAGTTTGTTAGCTTCTTGGAAGCGACATCTTAAGTTAAAAGAAAGGGAATATGCACAGTGTCATCACGCCAGTTAAAAAGCCTTGAAGACGACCTCATGTATTTAAAGTAATTGATAACTTTTTAACATAATTTAACTTCAAACACCATTACTGGATATCCTGTGGTATAAAAATTTAATATGAAAGTTGTTTAGCATCAAAGACCCCTTTGTATATCCGTATGACTAGTAGAAGTATTTATTCATTTACCAGCTTTTATCACTGAGTGTTCATTAACACTGAATGGAGAAGAAATTTGCCACATAGCATTTTTAATTGCAATTAAGTGAAATGTATATGTTCATTTTTATGACAGTGGTTTAACTCAAGAACATAAAAAAATGAGTTTATCACTTAGAACTTCATAATGCATTCCATTCCATTACCTTAAACAAAAGCAATGCTCAAAATGTTATTGAAATTGAGCTCCTAAGAGAGAGTTAATCAGGCCGTTACATATTTTCTTAATTTTTACGTAAAACTTCTTTAAACAGAAGACACAAATTTATGAAAGCTAAAGAAGTGTAATGCCTTATATTGGGACTCCGTATATTCCTTTACAGACAGAGAGACCAGGAATGGCGTTAGAGTCACGACCAGCTGTACAAGAGGAAGGGCATAGTAGTGATCTTCTCAAATCTTCTCCAGATCTTTATTTATCTACAAGTTGAATAGCCCGTTGAGTGAAAAGGGTTCAAAAATTTGCCCCAAAGGGAGCGCACAGCATTCCCGACAGGGGGCCCCGGACCCCCTACTGCGCCATCCCCGAGAGAGACGCAGTGCTAAGGTGAATGTTTGGCGTGGCCTTATGCGTAACAGTGTTACTGAGCCATTTTTCTTCACTGAAACTAGCGTCTCGTTTACTTTGAAATCTTGAAACTGAATATTACACCTCTAAAGAATTTCAAGCATAGACTATTTATCAACAAGATTGCGCACCCCTTCTCTGGGCAGGAACTGCATGCACTCCAAATATTCCTCCTCTCGACTTCTTTTGGGGTTATATCAAGGACAGAGTCTTTTCCCCACCAGTTCATGATACTGAAACAATGAAGGCTAGGATAACACATTCTGTGTTTAGTGATATGAAACAGTTGTTGGACACTAGAGCTACAAAGGGGGCGCATGTTGAAATTTAATAAGGTAATTGGCCTTTTTACAAATTTGCTTACGGTATTTATAACCTACAAAACCAAACGTTATGTCTAAGAATAATGGTATGCAAAATATTTTTTTCTGATCTGCGAAAGACTTTTGTGCTCACCCCGTATATCAAGTATTTATTACATTTACCGAAGCAGCGAGATATACGTACCGAGAAAAAACATTATTTCATCATATATAATATATTGTTACGAAAATCGTCCTGTGTGTGTACAGTGAAAACAGTCCAACAAGCAGGATAACGGAGAATAACACTTTATTTTCGAATATTCCGCTTTACACGAAACGCAGGTAACAGGAAAAACAGCACTTGCACCAAATTAGCAGAAAAAGCAGACAGCAATTCACTAATAAAACCAGCAACAGCACTTTGAATACCGCTCGGCGTCTAACAGCTTACTAGCTCTCACAGAATATAAAACTCCAAAGAGAGGTTCCAAAGACGTTCGCACTCCAAAGACGATCCCAGTCGATCAACACATTCAACTACTTCTCTGTGATCCGAGCACGGTCCCTTTATAGTCTCACCGACAGGCCTTGACGTCACATGGAATCATCTGGATAAATTTGGATCTCGGCCCCTAATAGAGATATCAAGAAAATTCCAGTACTTTTGAGATCCCACAATTCGTCGCCAAAATGGTTGCCAAGTTTTTAGCCATGGTCGGGGTCGATGGCTTCATTCCCCCGACATTCCCATACATATCCCTGTAGAACTCTCTTCCCAACCATAAGACTAACGTTGCTCGGAAGCAATATTTCATGTTCGTAACACTGCTCCCCTCTTCAAAGACTGGCATATACATTACATATAACTATGACCAGTAGACCGGTATGGAATTA
>BGPR01001120.1:106269-121928 GCA_013235015.1 Araneus ventricosus
GCTTGGATTAATATGAATAACCTTTGGCTTGGCGTTAGGCAATCTCGAACTCTGTAGACAAAATGTTCGTTTCTGAACAGTTATAATGTCCTCATCATTCTGCCTTGGCTTACTGACATCTGTCGCTTCGGGTTACAATTCAGACTAGATCATCCTCTTGAAAAGTGATCTGTTGTCGTAAGAGGTCTTCTTCGTTCCTGACAATTTAATTCGCTCTCTGTCAGACATCTCGACGCTTTCCAACGCCAACTTATTCTAAGTTTCTGTTTGGCGAGTGAAGGCATACTTCAGCAATACGCAACTGAACGAAGTAAATGATCTTTCTTCCTAAACAGAAAATTCTTCACTTTACAAAAAATAAATTAAGTCATAATTTTTAATTGCCATACTACCATTAAGACACTTATAAATTTCCTGATTTCTGAAAAAGAAAAGAAAAAAAAAATTGAAACAATTTATATTTTAGAATTATATATCAATGTTTTTTATTTGTTTACATTTAGAGTTTTTACAGGTATCAAGAATCTTCAAGAATTTTTACAGGAAGTACAAGAGTTTACATTTGTTCATAGTAATGTTGTTATGAAGTACATTTAAAATTATTTTCATGTTTATGATAAAGTGAAGGGAAAAATTTTATAAGAATTCTATTTCAAATTTAAATTTCTTATTTGGGCAACTCTGTAAGATACGGTTGTGTATCAAGGGCCCTGGCGCACACACGCGTCTTGCGGAGGGGGGGGGGAATTGTAATAATCTCACTTAATTTCATTTCAAATTCTAATATTATATATTTTAAAATCTTAATGTATTCCAAAATCACTTTTCTTAAACTCCAGTTTCGTTCTATTTCCCGATCTGGAGGTATATTAAATCTCTCGTCTTGGCATATTTATTACTAAAAGAATATTTTAATCGTTTCCACGCGCACACAACTCGAGAAATCAGCGACTTATTGTTGCCATGCATTTTCCCTAAAAACACTTACGTAATATACTAAAAATAGCTATTATTCCCTTCACTTTGATCACATGTCTATCTGTTAAATCCCTACCTGAGAAAAAGCAGGGATCTTCTCTTCTCTTTCGGCTTAAAAACTTCAACTGAAATGTACGTACATTCCGTCACTCTCCCATAATAAAATGAAATTTAGCAGAACTCGGCCTGTGTTTTTTGTTTAACGACTACAATTACGAATACATTTTATATATATATAGTATATATTTAACTATACCTCATTTTTAGTGACTTCTACTTTCATCGTAATAAACGCACTTCTACTTTAAGTCACGAGTCTTCCAGGAAAATTCCCTCTTCTGGGTACTTAAACTTTTTGCACATTCCTATCTGCCCTTTTTGATTAAAACATGTAAGCTGACAACAGAGCGTCGCTTCGGGCATTACCTCTTTGATTCTGGTCATGGTTATTTCCTAAAATATGATTCCTTTACCTATTAAAAAATATCCTACATCATCTTCTACCATTGAATAAAAGTATTGAGTCAACTATTGTATTTTCCTTGATCCAGATGCTCTACACTTCACCTTCAATCATGATGCTACATATATATATCATTAGCAGAACTTCAAAATTAATTTAGTCATAAACCTATCAACTGAAAGGTGTAACTGTTTTATTGAAGAAAAGTCAACATAAATTCCAAACAAGTTAAATTTATAGTTTTTATAAATTTTAACAGGAAATCTTAAGTCGATGAAATGGATGAGTTCGGTTGCTTTAATGTTAAGTGAACTTTCCTAAAAAAAATATTAAACAGCATATTATGCAAGAATATTTTTCATCTTTAATGAACATGAAAAAGTTCTTTTAAATAACCTTAATGTTAAAATTCTTATTTGCATACATAGACAGATTAATTTTTTTTATTAGTATGAATGCGGAAATGTTAAATAACGTTTCTTAGAAAAATTTTTACTTCATATATCACAATAAAGACGTTTTCCATTACTATTTGTTCAATAATGTTTATTTAAACGACCTTTGTAGCAAGATTCTTCATTGCATTCTTCCAAATTCTTTATTCTTATGCTGATTGTATGTCACACGAATACGGTTTTTCATTTTAATGAGTTCGATAATCATTATTCAAAGTTCTTTTATGAGTAAATTATCTTTGAGTAAGTTCTTTTATCAGTAAATTCTTTACTGCATGCATCAGAAGAACAGGACCTTTCTCTGGTATGAGTTCGATAATGACTATCTAAATTACTTTTCTGGATAAATTTTTTACCACATACAGTACACGAAAACGGTTTTTCATTCGTATGTGTTCGATAATGATCATTTAAATGTGATTTTAGAGTGAATTCTTTACCACATACATCACAAGAATATGGCTTTTCACCTGTATGGGTTCGATAATGTTTGTTTAAATTAGATTTTTGAATAAATTCTTTGCTGCATACAACACACGAATATGGCTTTTCATTTGTGTGAATTCGAAAATGATCATTTAAACCAGATTTATGAGTGAATTCTTTACTGCATACATCACAAGAATAGGACTTTTCGCTTGTATGAGTTCGATAATGACTATCTAAATAAACTTTCAGAGAAAATTTTTTACTGCATACATCACAAGAATAGAGCTTTTCATTTGTATGCCTTTGTTTATGCATATCTAAATTACCTTTCTGGGAAAACTGTTTGCCGCATACATCACACGAATACGGTTTTTCATTAGTATGAATTCGATAATGATTATTCAAACTAACTTTACGAGAAAATTCTTTGCCACATACATCACATGAATGCGGTTTCTCATTTGTATGAATTCGATAATGCGTATTTAAATTACCTTTCTGGGAAAATGCTTTGCCGCATACATCACACGAATAGGGTTTTTCATTTGTATGAGTTCGATAATGACCTTTTAAAGTTGATATTAGAGTAAATTTTTTACTGCACACATCACAAGAATAGAACTTTTCATTTGTATGAGTTCGATAATGCATATCTAAATTACCTTTTCGGAAAAATTCTTTGTTGCATACATCACATGAATACAGTTTCTCATTTGTATGAATTCGATAATGCATAACTAAAGTACCTTTCTTGGAAAATCCTTTGCCGCATACTTCACATAAATATGGTTTTTCATTTGTATGACTTCTGTAATGTATATTTAAATGACATTTCCAGGAAAATTCTTTACCGCATACATCGCAAAAATAGAGCTTTTCATTTGCATGAAGTTGACAATGCTGATTTATATGACTTTTATCAAAAAATTGTTTACCACATATGTTACAAAAGTGAGATTCTTCATTCGTATTAGTATGAAAATCTGGATTTAACAGGCCTTTCTCAGATAACTCCTTATCACAACTATCGTTCGTGAAAGGTTTATTATATATGGGAGTTTCACTTTTGATATTTGCACCTATATCAATTGATTTCTTACGCATATCACTAACCAAAATTCTTTCATCTGTCTTGACATACATCTCCATCTTGTATGTCCTTTAGCAATTTTTTCCCTTCGAATATGAGCTGAAGGATGACTGATCACTAAGAACTAGAAGAAATCATAATATTCTGCTTTATTTGAAGAAATACCGTCCTTTTTACTGCATCCAATCACCATCAGAAGGAATCTGTTTAAAAAAAAACGTAATATAAATAAAATTTAAGTTATTAAAATGGCATTAATACTTATATAATGGTATTTTTTACTTATGTAAAGATAATCAATTAAAAAAAAGTAAGACTTTCTTTTGATTTTTTTACAAATAAATATTTCAACAAAATCATTAGAACAACCAATTCTAAGAAAAACAATTGTTGGCACCAATGTGCTAACATTTCACTGGCAACCCTACTACTGTTCTTTTTTAATTCGCACAGATGGTATTTACGGTGTTAATTATCTATATTCGCATGTTTTTGAAATCATACACCACTGGCATCGCAGGAATAATGACGTTTATCATAGCATCTCGCATGTCTTTGAAGATTCAATAAACTCATTTAATATAATAATTTATACATATGTATTATTATTTCTAATAATACATATGTTTACATATGTCTACTGTTTATTTCATACAACTAAATCAAAACAATTTTTAACACAAATTACAAATTCATTATTCCGCACTTTTCCAAGAACGGAACCCCAATAGTTGTCAAACTCAAATATTCGCTTCATTCTGTCTTGCAGTGGAGTGCATCCAGCGGCAGTGGCGAAGCGACTGGGGGTACAGATGCACCGGGCGCCAGTTTTAAGGGGTGTCATGGAATCAAAACATTACTGCGTTTACGCCATTGTGTTAAAGCAAATGAGGGTGCGTTAAAATAATGCCATACCTCAAGCATCGCATCCCCTCTTTTTTTATTCCTGGCCTTCCGGGAGTTACCAGCGGAAAGCGTTAAAAATTTAGATTTTTTTAGGGGGCATTTTCTTTGGAAAAAAAGTTCTTTTTAAATATATATTGACTTTCTTTTTTAAATTCACATCTGAATATTAGTTTAGTTACACTTTCAGGTGTTTTTTTTTTTTGGTTGTGGTTCCCTTACACCAATGTACACAAATTCACATATATTTCACATTGTATTACTATATGTCTATTTAAGAAACATCTGTCTCTATATAAAACGCTTCTGTGGACGCAAAATCGGGCGAAATTTGTTTATCGGTTTGGCAACAGCTCGCAAGTTTGTTCTGTTTACATCGGCAGAAAGTCCGAGAAAACGAATTTTTTTTTAAGACCACGATTTTTTGTAAAGTTAAATAGCTTGAACAAATAAGTTTAAGTCTTGCAGTTTCGATTAGGCAAAGAAATAAATGTCTCCTTAATACGTCCTTTTTAGTTAAAAAGTTGAGGAATGGGCTATTTCATCTCTCAATTAATCATATTTTCCGAGTTTTAAAAAACATAAATGACTACCCAGAGAAAAATGTTGTACTACCTTTCTTGACTAAATTGCAACTGGAGTGAGTCTGTATACATGTGGGAAGCTTTCTGAGCAACATTTCGTTTAAAAGAGTGCATGTTTAAGATTTTCGTGAAAAATGCAAAAATTTTGAAAAAACTATCTTGTCAATTTTAAAATGTTAAAAGTAAATAATTATTGTTGGTTTTAATTTTTAAAAATTAATATGAACATCTTTCACGCCGTTTTTCAGCTTAAACTGCCCTCTTTTAACTAAAAGGTTGTGAAACGGATTATACTGTTTGTCGACAACTCAAATTTTCTGTGGTTTAAAATATAAATGGCCAACCAGAGAAAAGAGTTATACCTTTCCTGGCTAAATAATAATTGGATTGAGTATGTATACAATTGGGGAAGCTTTTTTGAGAAACATTTGAATAAAAAGAGTGCATGTTTAAAATTTTGGTTAAAAAGCAACAATTTTTGAAAAAGGATATAGTATCAGTTTTAAAAAGCTAAAACAAAATAATTATTACGCGTTTTAATTTTAATAGCTAATATGAACATATTTTAAATCACTTTCCTCCCTAAAATGTCTATTTTTTAGCTAAAAGGTTGTGAAATGAGATATATCATCCTTTTTTGCGGAAAGAGTTAACAGTTTTGAAGATTTTGAAAAAAGGCTATCTTATCAATTTTAAAAAGCTAAAAATACATAATTATTATGCTTTCAATTTTGAATAGTTAATATGAGCATGTCTCAAGCCACTTTTCTATTTAAATTGCCCTTTTTTAGGTAAAAAGTGGTAAAATAGGTCACCTCACGACAACTTAAATTTTCTGACGTTTAACACATAAATAACTACTCAGAGAGAAAAATTATATCTTTCTTGGCTAAATAATAATTAAAGTGAGTGTGTAAAGTGTGGGGAAGTTTTTCTTAGCAACATTCCGTTGGAAATAGGGCATGTTTAAAATTTTGGTGGAGTAAAGTTATGGTAAATAAAACTGCTGAAGATATTGTCAATTGTGTATGCCAAGTTTAAATGATTGATTTCTGATTGATGTAAATAATTTTTATTCATATTAGAATTATACAGATTAGCATTCGAATTTCTTTCTAACATTTACATATATGTGGGTGTTGGGATGGCCGACTAAAAACAAAACTTCTTTCCATTTAAAACTTGAATGATGATTTAAGATAACAGCTAGATGACTAATTAAATGAAATGATTAACTATTTACAGATGATCGACACAAATAAATTGTAGAGAGTTGCAGGGTTACACACACTCTCCTCGTCACAATCGTCTTTTGGAGTAAGCGTCATTTTTCAACATCGCGTCTCGATGTCAGAGCGTCTACTGACGAGTTCTGGTCGGATCCGCTAGAGGCGCCACGCAATTGGCGGGAATGAAGGGAGATGCCTTTAGTCTGGCACCACAATCTCGGCCTTCCTGGAATCGGCTGGTCCTCCAGACGGCACTACAATTTTACAAACAAAACAAAAAGAAAGAAAGAAAAAAAAAAAAAACAGAAATCGAAGATTAGAAAGTTCTGAAAAAAGGAAAAAAGTTCACGATATTACGGTTCCCACATCGTGTTCCAGGGTTTCAAGTATTCTGCACATGATGTCGTAAATTCGGGTCCTTCGTGGTTTCCCTCTTTGATGACGTCGTAGGTATTTCCTCCTTTTGCTCTAGTGATACTGTAGGGTCCAAAATACTTCGGCTTAAGTTTCAGGTTTGGTCCAAACTGAGTTCTTTTGATGGCAACAAGATCTCCAACTCTGTAAGGTTTTGGTTCTCGTTTTCTTAAATTGTACGTTTTCCGGTTTTCTTCTTGAAGATTTGCTGCTTCGCATGCTTTCTTAGTTCTTCTCTTTGAGCTTCAAAATTGGCTTGGAATTCAGCTTCGACCATTTCTTTGAGCTTATCTAAGCCTCCAGTATTCATCTTAGTACCAAAAAGCAATTCGAAAGGTGTGGTGTCGATACTTCGTTGATAGGTGGAATTTATCGTTTGCTGTAGTTCATTTGTGAACTTATACCACTTGTTTGGATTTTCCAGGGATTATTTTGAAAGAACTGATATGATGGTCTGGTTGATACGTTCAATCTGCCCATTGGCTCTTGGCAGGCCAGTCGTAATTGCATGATGTTTTATTTTTTCTTTGGCACAATAATCGGCAAAATCACCCGAGGTAAAAGCTGTACCTCTATCAGAGATTATTTGGAAAGGGCTTCAAACACAGCTTTTTGAATTTCCAACTTTGCTATCACTTCAGTTGATGTTGTGCTTTTTGTAGGATAAATCCATACAAATTTAGTAAATGCGTCGATGATTGCCAAAACATATTTATAATTTTTATTCGTACTCGCCAAAGGTCCCAGATGATCGATGTGATACGTGTGCAACGGCGTGTCTTCTTTTTGTAGGTACAATGGACGCACTTGGATATGATCTTCTCTACTTTTTGTCTAAGTTTGGGGATGTAATAATAGTCTTGAAGGTGTTTCTCGGTGTATTTAACTCCAGTATGTCCTCTTTCATGTGCATTTCTTATCATTTCGGTTTGCATACTGTCAGGCACACACAACTACTAATTCTTTACCCTCAACAAATTTATACAAAATTCCGTTTCGATCGCAATAGTTTTCGTAAGCAGAAATTCTTAATAATTCTTTTACTTCATTGTCATTATCTTGAGCTGATTTTAATCTCGGTAAGATGTTATCAAATAAGATACAAAATATGTTTATGGGAGATCTACTTAGGGCATCAACATGAGTCATCCGTGTACCGGAACGATGCTCAATGACGTAATCGAATTCTTCCAGCAATAAAGCCCAACGTGCAACGCGAGTAACCAAGTCCTTTTTTTGCATAGTTTTTTCAAGCGCGGAACAGTATGTTACAATTTTGAAAGGAATTCCTAATAGGTAAACACGAAATTTCTTTACTGCCTCTATCACAGCAAGAGCCTCAAGTTCATAACTAGAATATTTCGTCTCGGTGTCTGTTGTTTTCTTACTCATGTAATAGGTGGGATGGAAGTTTTTATCAGGGGATTTCTGCATTAAAATAGTTCCGTATCCCTCTAAGCAAGCGTCAGTGTGAAATTCAGTTTCGTAATTACTGTTATAAATTCTTAATACAGGTTTTTCAGCTAACATTAATTTTAACTGATTAAATGATTTTCTTTCCTCTTCGCCAAATTTAAACTTTCGGTCTTTCTTCAAGAGATCACTTAATGGTCTAGCAATAGTAGAGTATTTTGGGATAAACTTTCGAAAATATCCGGCGAGTCCCAAAAAACTATGAATTTGTTTTAGATTAGCTGGTTCCGGAAAATTAAGGACAGCTTTAGTTTTTAGAGTGGATGGGAAGATTTTACCGTCTTCAATGACATGGCCCAAGAATTCAATGCGCTTCTTCAAAAAATGAGATTTGTTAAAGTTGGTCTCTAGTCCATATTCACTAGCAATGCTTAGCACACGTTCAATTCCTTCTTCAAATGAGGAAGATAATATGATGATGTCAACCAAGTACGGGAGAACAATACCATCATTAATTAAAGGTCGAAAAATGGTGCTAATGTACCTTTGAAACACGGCTGCAGAATTACATAATCCAAAAGGGATTTTAAGGAATTGATATTGGCCTTCATGGGTGACGAAAGAGGTATATTTTTTACTATCTGTTTACATCAACATGGAAGAATGCATCTCAAGATCGATAGTACTGAAGACGCGTGATCCTTGCAATCTGTCTAAAATATCCTCGCTTAATGGGAGGGGAAATCTATCCTTTACAACGACTTTATTTAATCTCCTATAATCGATGCAAAGTCGAGGGGTTCCATTTTTCTTTCGGACGATTACCACTGGGCTATTTTATTTTTGCAAAAGTCTTACTATGGGTGTATGGTGTAAACAGTCCAACACGCAGGATAATGGAGAATGAAGGTTTATTTACAAATATGCAGGAAAACACGTAGCACAGGTACAGGAAACAATAGTTCTTGCACAGATTACCAATGTAAACAGACAACAATTCGCAGGTAATAACAGTTCAGCACTTTGTTATCTAACAATACAAACAGTCAGCAAATAACTAATAACTAGTAGACAATAACTGCACCTTCAATAGCGCTCAGCTCACCAGCTTTCTAGTTCGCACTGCAGGTAGAACTTCAAAGGCGTTCGCGCTTCAAGGCGATCTCAGTCGATCAAAACACCCTCCGTCGTCCAAGAGCTCTCCTTATATAGTTTTCCCGGCAGGCCGTGACGTCACATGGAATGATCTAGCACATTCATGGCGTATCTTCTCTCTTAATAGAGATATCGAGAAGATTCCAGCACCTTTGAGATCCCATATTTCGTCGTCAAGGTCAGGGAACCAGACGTGGATGCGCTAGTCATCCCATACTTATCCCTGTAAAACTCTCTTCACAACCATAAGACTCACATTGCTGGGAAGCGACTTTCCATGTTTAAAACAGTATTTTGAAGAACATGGTTCTACAATCCCTTGTTCTAACCGTTCAGCTACTTGAGTTTGGACAATTTTTTCTCAGAAAACGGTAATCTACGAGACTGATGGGAAATAGGTTCATTACTTTTTACCAAAATGTTCAATTCAACATCTGTCGTTTTAGTTTTGTGCGGTACGTAATTTAAAATTGATTGTTGTACCTTATTTTTAAAAATATTTGGAACGTCAGGTCCAATGTTTAGTTCAACTTTGTTGGGGGTTACATCAATTGGTAGGACGGATAATGAGTCAACTTCCTCTATACGCTGAAATTTTTCTTTAATCACAATTCCATTTTCATTAATTACCGTCTCACCTTGCATCAATACATTCATACCAACAATCACATCATAAGACATAACATTACTTTCTACAACACATATATCTGCATTACACTTGAAATCATCAATTTTAATGTTACCCTTAAAATAACCTAATGGATTTACTTTACATTTACCAAATCCACTTAAAGAGAGATTCAATGGGTACAATTTACACATATTTAATTTATCAAACACAGATTTACGAAGCAATGTCGCTTGACTTCCAGTATCCATAAGTGAATTAACGCTTATATCTTCAATTGTTACTTTATTGTCAAGCCTTGGTTTGAATTTAACGTCCAAGGTGGCTACTTCTGGTTTAGGATTCGCTTTATCACATTCTGAAGCTTTATGTCCGAAGGTTCCACATCCAAAGCATTTAAATCCTTTATCTTTATGTACACAGAATCGTGAGATATGATTTGGGTCACCACAGTTAAAACAAAGCTTACTCTTGCGACTTTTAAGATTATTATATTTCATTCTTTCAAACCTACCACTTGATTTTACTTTATTTGCACTTTCGTTTTTAGAGTTGAATCTATCATCAAGCTCTTGTTTCGGTTTTAATTTATCAAAAGAATTAAATCTAGGATTGGAATCATATCTTGCTTTGGTTTTATCGAAAGCGCCTTTACTTTTCGCGTAATCACTCTTTATTACTTCATAAACTTTAAGTTTTTCTTTAAATTCAGATAAATTATGACATCCGTACAAAAGTGTTTTGTTTTCTTCCCTATCATTGATACCTTTAATCACATGATGCATTAAAACGGCATCTTCAATTTTCCCAGATCTGCATAATTCTTTCATTTTTAAAAAGTATTCTGGAGCGGATTCAGAATCCCTCATTTTTCTTTTACTCAAGAGTTCATGCAAGTGAGCTGAATTTATCTCAAAAGAAAATTCATCGATCAACGCTTGTTTCAATTATTGCCACGAATTAATTTGTGGTTCCGTTTTTACAAAAAGCGCGGCAGTTCCGCCAAGCGACCTTTTAGCAAAGATAAATTTGTGTAAGTCTGGCAGACTAAACAATTGGGAAATGTTTTCAAAGTGATCTAACCAATTAGCTATATTTTCATGCGATTCTGCATTAAATTTAGAAATGGCACTTTCAATATCTGAATAATTTATATCAGTATTCTGAGCGACAAAGCTTCTATACTTATCAACAAACTGCATATCATAAATCTTATTTGCTTCACACTGCATGGTAGAATCTCTTTTATTTAAACTTTCACTTTCGAACGAGTCGTTTTTTTAAATTTTCTTTTTCGAGATCATTCGCTGTTTCATCAACATCTGCCCGCGAAGTTTGAGCTAACGCTTCAAGGTTACAAAAGAAAGAATTATTTTCGATACTTCCGGCTTTGAGCCATCAAATGAAATATTTAAAATATTACATATCGTAATGAGTTCGTTCAGCGAAAATGACTCATTCACATTTTCTAACTTGTTTTCAAATTCGTCACTGTGAACTTGAAAATCGAAACCAATAAATTCTCGTATTCTCTTTCAATTTGATCTATCGTCAAGAGAACCGAAAAGGAATTTATGCAAAATCTTTATTTTTTCTGCTTTACAATTCTTCAATGCAGTGCTAATTTCTTGAATATCATTTAAAGTAGTCATTTTAACAAAATGAATGCTACTTACCTCTTTAATAAGAAACGATATAATACGGTTTCGTAAATAATCAACTCAATGTCCACTTTCACAGTTTTTTTTTTTTTTTTTACAAAGTTTCAGTTATTCAGTTCACTAAATTTTCACAGTCTTAGAGAATGACTGCACACTTCACTGCATATCCTTCTCATTGATCATGTTCATTTATATCAATCGTCAATAATTATTGCGTTCTAAAATTTATATTGCGTTCTATCCCACTTCTGAATTGTGGGTGTTGGGATGGCCGACTAAAAACAAAACTTCTTTTCATTTAAAACTTTAATGGGGATTTTAGATAACAGTTAGATGACTAATTAAAGTGAAATGATTAACTATTTACAGATGATCAACACAAATAAATTGTAGCTGCAGGGTTACACACACTCTCCTCGTCACAATCGTCTTTTGGAGTAAGCGTCATATTTCAACATCGCGTCTCGATGTCAGAGCGTCTACTGACGAGTTCTGGTCGGATCCGCTAGAGGCGCCACGCAATTGGCAGGAATGAAGGGAGCTGCCTTTAGTCTGGCACCACATATATATGAGTTATTCCAGCGAAAATGGTACAAATCATGTCCGACATTTTGGAATTTTTTAAAAAAAAATTTCATAATTACTAGCAATTAATCATATTTTTCTATTTATTCTTCATTTAATTCTGTATCCTTAGGTTTTTTTTTTGTTTGTTTGTTTTGACTTGAGTGACTTATAAAGATGTAAAAAAATTTTTATGTGGAACAAGAAGGAAAAATCTTATGTCGCAGCCACAAACTAGTCACAGTTAAAAGGTTAATTAAGAAATTAGTTAAATTAGTTTGCACTTTTGAGGTGACTAAGTAGTGCAAATTTCATTCATGGTTAGTCATTTTGAATTCAACAATCAACAAGCAAGGTAAGACTCCCCCTTCTTCTCTGGTAGTTAATTTGGTTTATTGAATGTCCACTATGTTACATTTATATTAATCATAAAAAAGAAGAAAAATCCTGAAATTCCATGTAGAGTAATAATTTTAGAATTATTTTTTCATTTTATATTTGTTTCTTAATTGTCTTTTTTATCTATTTATGATTAGAAAGGCTTTTTAGGCTAACTTTATTTAATAGAGTAAATAATTTATCTTAAGCAGTTCTAAAAATGTCTCTCCTGCACAATATGTTCTATAATACATAATTACTAATTATTATACAGGGTTCCCACTTATATCCGTTTATGGCTCATTCTTATAGTGCATTTATGGTTCTGAAAACTTGTATGCAGAAATTCGTCACAAAACTATGCAAAATATTAGAACTCAAACTGGAATTTTTCGTGTTATAGCCTGTTCAGCCGACATATACTCAGCATTTAAAATTGAAAAAGAGGTGGGGGCGGAGCACGACGGATCTTGCATGAAACTTTTAAAGTGCCGTGCGTGTTTCGAAAACTCCTGCTTGCGAAAGGTTTTATCTGAAACACTTCTGAATACTCAAGATTGAACGGGTTCTTAATACTTTCTTCAGTCGGAGAGTAAATTCGCAGAATTTCTTTGAAGAAAAGGAATGCAAAAAATTTACAGCAATCAGTTTTATGTCACAACCTAAGGTTAAAGTGCGCGAATTTACACTCCGCAATCGGACTTCAAGACCCATTAGAAAAAAAAGAACCTATTACATATTTTACAGAATATATTTTTTCACTACTACGACGAAAATATTATGATCCATCTAAATTGAGGAAAAGGCTGATATTCAACTCGAAAATTAAGAGCGGAATAAATGAGAGCAAATCTGACCGATTATACCATTTAAAATTTCAAAACCTCAGGCTTATTAAACTCACTTTCGCAATCCTTAATTTAAAAAACTTAAACAATCCTTATTAAAAGTGGCAGAAACAAATAATAGAAATGCACTACAAGAAAATAAGAAATGTAAGTGTACTTACCATCAAATCCAATGGCAGCGGATTGTTCCGTCGTTTCTAGTGTACGTAAGGTTTGAAAGGTGGCCTTGGAGCCTGTGCGGAAATAGAAGATTGAAAATCTTTGAGCAAACAATTCATTCTAGAGAAATTGGAAATAAATACAAGTTCAGCCGGTAAAACTGCATTGATCTCCATTTTTCTAATTTTGATAATACAGTAGACTCTCGATTAACCAGGGTCGGATTATCCGGGACGGCCCCGAAAGAAATAAAGGAAGTGAAGACTGCGGCCGTTGGAATGTGCGGGAAGCATTCTTTTCAACTCTTCCTATTGTATTGGACTCGTCCAGCCGACCTTGAGTCCAGCCAGACTCCAGTTAGACTGTTCTGAAAATGTGGATGAAGAAGTAGTGATGGATTAACGAAGATTCGACATTGGAATGTTGCGAAGTTTTAAGTGACGATGATATTGTGTCCCGTGTAATTTGTGGTTCAGAAGAAACAAGGAATTTCGAAGAATGTCCTGAAAGTGATGAGAAAATTCTTGTAACTCATCAAAAATTAAGTCACGGTGACGCATTAGTACACACTGAGGCGTTACTTAATTACTTGGCAAGAAGCAGAGCAAGAAGATGAAAGCACACCTGCAGAAAAAATAATATTGAGAAATCTGCGTAGTATAATTCGTCGAAGAGTAATTGAAAAACATAAACAGACTTTTATCATTTTATTCTTGACAAAACAGTGAGGTAAACTACATCTGTTTTTCTTTTTAATTGTACGAATTGTAAATCTAAATAACGTTAAAATTTCTTGTTAATTCTTTTTTCTTTTGTATTAATTAAACTATTAATGTCTTATTTCATAATAATTTTTTAATATTTTTCCAAAATTTTTCATCAAAATTTGCATAAATTGGATTATCCAGGATATTCGTTTATCCGGGACGAAGCATTTCCCGACCATCCCGGTTAATCCAGAGTCTGCTGTATCACATCGATATTACAACGAGTGCTCTGCAAAATTCTTCTTCATTTGTTAAACGCATTTCAACAATATGTGAAATAAAAATTGCAACCTTTTCTTTAAAATTTCTATAAAATTTGCGAAGATGAAATCTTCTATGGTAGTGAAAAGAGGGTAACGTCTGTGGTTTCTCTCATTTCGGGAAACGCAATTTTTAAGAAGAATTTTATGAAACTCTTTGACAAATGCGTAAACCTCTTAGACATAAAAAGGAAAAATTTGGGGGGGATGCTCCAAATTTCGTGACATACACAGAATTAAACGAGCCAGGAAATTAGGGCCACTGAAAATGAAATGCATAGAGTTGCAGCAAAACAACTTTTTTAAATCAATCGGATAATCCATATTATAGGCAAAAAGCAACATTAAGTTTATGTGCTATATTTTCAAGCTGGAAAGAACACGAATAGAAACGTACCGAGGTGATCCTATGCCCTTGGCAGAACAGCGAAAGCTATTTCTCCGCACACAAAAACGTCCATTTTTTTTTTTTTTAATTTGACATCTGCACTATGAACTCCCTCTTGGAAAAAAGCCTTCTTTCATTTCTTTAACAAATTTTATAATTTTTTTAGTAGGTATAACAAAAATTATGCATCCTTGAAAAATAATATTTTAAATTAACTTTGTTGATAAAAAATACTATACGCAACAAATTATATGCTTCACTGCAATAAATAAATCACAAATTGTTCATCTATATACAGGGTTCCCACTGTTACCCCCCCCCCCTTAATCCTTAACGGTGACAGGTTAGCCATAAAGTTGGTGTCTAGGGTATAGTGTGCTGGCTATACGCTAGATCGATGAGACAACTTACAATGCCATCTATCGGCAAATTTTGGAATTAGCGGTCCTATCTGGTAAACGGTAAAAGATACGAGAAAAAAGTCAATTAGAAAGTTGTAGAGCACTCTCGATTTAGTAGGAAAAGATACCTTGCGCACATTAATACTCAAAACAGAATGTAAAAAATGAACATTTGTTTGATTGTGATTTTCAACACTATGGCGTCGTGAAACGCGAACGAAGCGAGAAAAGACCACCTTACGGACTAAATACCAGCCTGTGTTGTGGCGCAGGGGAAACGCACGCGACTTCCATTCATGAGGACCATGGTTCGGTCCCCACCGGTTTCGTGTTTTACTGAATGTCTCTACAAACCAGGAAAACTTTCTGCTGATCTTGCAAAATCGTCTCTCCAAACAAACAGCTCAACTCAACCATGTCTGGTATAAAAATTACACGGATTTCATGTATTATGCAAATGAGGATGGAACGTCATACCTGTTCACCAGAGAC
>BGPR01001120.1:121938-134285 GCA_013235015.1 Araneus ventricosus
AAAAAAAAATAGTCTTATAAAGATACCACTACTGGAAAAAAATCGTTTTATAAAGGGTTAAAATAAATAGCTGACAGATTAGTAGCTTCTGGAAAAAATGTTTCTAATGCTAATAAATTTTTTACGATGTTAAGGAACTGCACAACTATAAGTGTATATCAAATAGCAGATAAAAAAATAGAATCTGTAGCCAACATTATTCCAAGCAAAATACCTGTACTGAAAGGTATTATGCCTGTTCACCAAATGGCCACAACAAGGAATGGCCTATTTCTTTATAGAGAAGTCCGAAGTGGTTCGAAAAGTAAAGATACAACGTGTAGAAGATAAAACGAAAAGCTTCTGTGAGCGCGTTAGCAACACGGATTGTAACCTTGAACCTTCCGCTTTTCCCTCTACTCGCGGTCATTCGTTATTTCAACGCTAAATCTGGTTGGAATAGCACGTGTTTAAAATGGCCGCGTTAATTCAAAATCCCGCCAAATGTGAGGTACGTTCCGTGATACGTTTTCTTCATGCAAAAGCGAGTGTCCTGCGGATATTCACCATCAAATTGTTTCAGTGTATGGGAACATTATGAATACACAAAATGTTACGAAGTGGTGTCGTGCTTTCTCTGAAGGTAGGACCGATGTTCATGAAGAACACAGAACTAGTAGACCATCTGTGATGTCCGATGCCCTTCTGCGAAGAACGGAGGAAGCAATTTAAGCAAATAGGCGTCTCACATTGAGAGAGTTGCATAAAATCATACCGGAAGTGTCTATAACAACTCTTCATGAATGTGTTACTGTGACTTTAGGGTACCACAAATTGTGTGCAAGCTGGGTTCCAAAAATGTTAACTGAAGAACACAAAAGAAAAGGATGGGCTTTGCACTCGACTTCCTCACACGCTATGCAGAAACAGGTAATGAGTTTCTTAATCACATTTTTACAGCCCGGACCTTGCACCTAGAGATTTCCACTGATTCCTTTACCTGAAGAGACATCTTGCATATTCCTTTACCTGAAGAGACATCTTGCATATTCCTTTACCTGAAGAGACATCTTGCATATTCCTTTACCTGAAGAGACAGCAGGGCAAAACTTCCATGACGATGATGAGATCAAAAATGAAGTTGGAATGTGGTTTCGACAACAGGCGGTAGACTTTTATGACTGTGGGATACAAAAGCTTGTACCCAGACTTAAAAAATGCTTGGACAATGGCGGCAACTTTGTCAAAAAATAAGGTTTGTACCAGTACGTAATTTGTAATGGACATTGTAACAATTAAAATGTTTTCGAATGAGTATGCGGCATTGTATCTTTACTTTTCGAACACACCTCGCATGTTTTTGCAAGAAAATTGAAAATCTTTGTTGCTGTTTTGAGAAGAAAGAAAAAAAATAGTATGTGATTGCTGCATTAAAGAGATTATTAAATCAAGAAGTAAAAAATATAGTCTGAGACATCTATTCCTCTACTTCAACAGGAGAGTGTACTGAAATCTGATGAAGAACACATGGGGAATAAAGAAATGAAAAAGCAGGTGCATACATGCTCATTAAATTTCAGGGTGATGGAGTAAGAAATTTAACTTTGCTCAAAATGATTTTGAAGAAGATGGTGAAATTACAGAAATGAGCTTAATAACATTACATGAAGCAAAGAAATTATATTTTAATATTTTACCTGAACCAAAGTTTAAATTGAAAGGTGGATGTTTATACTATGAACTCATATTCTATTGATGTTTCCCAAAAAGCTTAACATATTTATGATAAAAATTGAATTTAATAAAAAATATATAAAAATAAAATATTTGTCTATTTTCCTTGCATAAAATTACAGATTAATCCTATCGACTACAGCTATGTCCACTCTGTTACAGAAGTATTTTTGTTATGATTTCAACATTTAAAAAATCAAAACATTTTAAATTAAGAGTTTTAATCTGTTGAGAACAATGCAATTTGCACCTACAAAGATGTAATTCTGATTTTATTTAATGTGATAAGCTAATTTGTATATGTAATTTTTTTTAATTTTTGCATTTCGGTGTATGCAAAATAGCAATAAAATGTAGGATGCCTTTAGTAGTAACCCTAGTAAATGCCTTTATCATAAAATTTTACTGCATTTATATGAAAGAAGTGTTGATTTGTTTGCATAGCACAAAATGTTTTGAAAAATAAAAGCAGATTTTTGTAATTTAATGCAATATTTAAATTGTAACAGAGTGGACAGAATCTCCCATTACCAATAAAAAATATTGAAATCAGATATTAGAGTTAAGTTTAGCTAATTAATTTTTACAATACAGATAAATTCAATCCTTTTGCTATTATTTTACATTAATTTTAGTTAGATTAGTTGACTTTGAAAAAAAATTGAGAAAACATAAAATATACCATTTTTACTGGAATGGCCCATATCTCTGTACTACCAAGATTATTATTTTAGAAACTGATGAAAAATTAATTTTAGGAGTTCGTGCAATTTCAAATAAGCAGGGGGTGTAACCCCCTAGTATGTTATTTTTCCAAGATTGTTTTTTTTTTTAATTCTACATTTGTTTTGAATGTTTATACAAAGTGTCATTTTTTTCAACACTTCATAATGGGTCGTTTTGGGTAATAAATAAAAAGACACTACTTCTGCTTGTTAAGCCACTGATGACGACTGTGATAAAAAAAAAATCATATTATTCCCCAGACGCCATTTATTTACACTACGTTACTGGCTATACTTAGGCTTGCCAGACGTCCCGGTTTTCAGACAAAATCCCAGTGTCCCGGCCGGTTTACTTCACGTCCCGGTAAAAATTAAATTTGATTATAGATGACCATAAAAGTCTAAAAATAATTAACTGTGAAGGATTATTTAGGATAATTACTTTATCATTTATTTCACTGTACTGTATGAAAAGTGAAAACTATAGAAGAGTGATGGTCTGCTAATAAATAATATTGTCATCGTATCGTCTTGTCTCGCCAATCGTGACCATGCCTTCTGCTTACCTGGGACATCAGCACCAGTTGAGAGAGTATTTTCTTTGATGAACAACGCATGGACTGAAGATAGGGGTTTGATGAAGGAATCTTCAGTTAAAGGCTTGATGACATGTAAAATTAATATCGGAATAGCTTGTGAAGATTTTTACAACACGATTAAAAACAAAAAAGACTTTCTAAAAAAAGTCCCAGCCAATGAAAAGTACATGTAAATATTGTTCAAATTTTTATTCCTCATTCAAAGTGTTTCTTCTTACTTAAGTAACTTATAAATATTAACATGTAAGAAATAAAATGTTTAAATTTTTATGCTTGTGTCATTTTTTATTAACCCTGGTTTAGGTTCCTAATCAGTAACCATTTATTCATATCATTGAGAATAAACTACCCTCTAAAACAATAAAAACCCGCAAAGGGTGCGCACCCTTGAATACCCGCGACGCTGGGGGGCATTCCGGTGTCCCGGTTGAACATTTCAGAAATCTGGCAAGCCTAGCTATACTTAAAAAACATTAATAAGTTTGTCACTTCTTAAAGTCAAATAGGGTAGATGCTCCACTTTTTGGCCACATTAGATCTGTTTTTCCAATAATTAACCATTAATTTCAAATTAACGAATAAGAAGCATTCCAACACTTTACACAATCCTTATTTTACTATTTTCAATCTGATTGGTTTATTTTTCTCAAACATGTGGCTTGTAAAAGAATTAAATGCATAATCATGCATTGTATGCTCACAACTATTAAAGTTTTTGTTAAGGAACAAGGTTTTGCAGTTTTTCATCATCAGGCTTTCAGAATTAAGCTATTAATCTAAAACTGATTACTCTTAGGGTTTATCAGTTAAGATTTGTTTTTATTCTGATTTCATATCAAAATTAATTATTTTTAAGATTAAATGGGTGGTGGCCAATACTGGTACTTTAAATTTACTATAAGTGCCAGTTTTGGCCACATGCTTCATTATTGTGTTTTAAGACATTATATAAATTTAAGAATATCTGGATGCAATAAAATCAACTACTTAAATTTTGTTTCTAAAATAAACACAAGTAACTTAGTTTTATTTCTAAAATAAAAGCAACTAATTTAGTTTTGTTTCTAAAATAAAAAATAAATGATGTAGTTTTGTTTCTGAAATAAAAGTAACTAATTTAGTTTTGTTTCTAAAATAAAAGTAACCGATTTAGTTTTGTTTCTAAAATAAAAGTAACTGATTCAGTTTTGTTTCTAAAATAAAAGTAACTGATTCAGTTTTGTTTCTAAAATAAAAGTAACTGATTTAGTTTTGTTTTCATTTTATATAGTAATGGCTCCAATCAAAAATAAGAAGGCAGGTAGCATTTCCATAAAAAAAATTTGCTAATCATCATCTAAAGTTGCTAATGCAGTTAAGGCCATTCAAAATGGAATGTCAAAAACATCTCCATTTTGAATGTTTACCTCATATTTATGTTAGAAAATTACAACTTGAGGAACCCATGAATATTTTTTATGTGCATAGATTGCTCTAATTTTAAAAATGATTCTGATGAATTTGATTAATGTTGCAATTAAAAATTATAAAAACATATATTTGTGGATATTGTTAGCGAGTATAATAATGCAAACTCTTGATTTGTAAGATGTAAAAAAAAAAGCCTATGCTTTAAGTGTTTGCAATGCAAGTTTATTCCTCTCCCCATTTTTTTGTTTCATATTTTATAAAAAAAAAAGTTATGCGAGTATATACAGTTTGTATTTTATCAACCAAATTAAATTGTTTTCTTGCATTCCTGTTTCTTTTCTTTTAAAATTGAAATCTGTGGCTAAAATCAGATTAGGTAAATTTCATTACTTATCTTTATAAATCATCAAAAAAATCACATTTAAAATAACATAAAATAATGAACTAAAATACATATTGCATAGAAATGATTTATTTTTTGCTGAAAATTCTTTAAAATGTCTATTAAAAATATAATATTAGTGTGGCCAAAACTGGTGCAGATTGGGTCAATTTATTTAAAAATTCATGATTCAAAATTTAAAATATTCTTCAGAAAAATTTTATAACTAGTAGGAAGCCAATAAAATTTGCTACAGAATAGTATAAGTATGATTTAATATGCTTTAAACAGTTATCCACTGTGAAATTTTCATTTCAAATTTTCTCTTAATGTGGCCAAAACTGGAGAATCTACCCTACAAAGAGGTGGCGAAAAAATAGTATGCCCCTGCTTCGTTGATTTACACTAGCTAGCTAAGACAGGGACGACGATGAGGAGGGGACGAAAAAATCATGTTATAACCTAGGCGCTACTTACCCTTACTACACCATTGTTCAACAGAAGCAAGTGTTGCAGTAAGCAATTTGTTTTCTCAGGCAGTCTAGTTGTGCGTTCCAATTTCTATTCTCTCAAAAATTTTGAGTGAAAGCACGATTCGGGTTTGTTTGTCTCTACGGAGAACTTCCGCTTTTGGTTTTCCAATTGTTTACGGCTGTGATGCAAAAATGCGTGTTTAAAGTAAGCAAGGAATCGTGTTTCATCCACCTTGCTATTGGTACTGTTCAGCGCATGCTCATTACATAACATTGTCTTGTTTACTGATCACGTGACTTTTCGGAGCTAGCGTGGAGTATGTTCTTCTCCGTGTAGTGTCTGTAAGTAAAGATTAAAGTTGCAAAGGAAAATGTTTTACGATTTAATGCACATTTGCGACTACAAATATTTATTATTAAAATATTCTAGTATTTATAAAACTTATTTTGATAATATTGTGCTGATTATATGTACTTAAATTTTGACTGTTCCGTTCGATATTAGAATCACCGCAACGCTACTGGTTTTGACTTCAACATTCATGAAAGCTATTCCAATGATTTGGCGCATTATCGCTAAAATTTGGCGATTTATTACTTGGATTTGTCGTTTTTCGTCTGTGGTTCGGCTAACGGAAAAATACCAATAAAATTATATATTCAATTAAAGTTTATTTTAAAATATTACCAGTTTAAATTGCCTGTTGTTTCTCCCTGATTACCGCAATTTTTAAAATAATATTTTAATCATAGCCAGAATAACGCAAATAAATATTTTTATGGACGAGATTTCTGATTTGTTTGCTTACATTAAAAACCTTGACTTTATCTGTTTGTATGTTGGACTTCCGCTTTGAAGATTCCATTGACTTAGCATTACAACGGAAATACGTCGTACAAGCAATTAATATAAAAAACAAAGCAGAAAAACTCGTCATTGAATGAATTCGCAGTACAAGGATAAAAACATATGCAAAAATGAAATATATATTTTCTCAATCAACCAAAATGACAAAGCTTGTTTTTAAAAAAATACTGTTAAAAATGACGTTTATATGTCAGGAATGGCGTTAGAGTTTGCCCTACGGGGGGGGCCCTATTTTCCCGACAGGGGGCACGACCTGCTGTGCTGGAGGGGGACGAGTGTAATGAAATTGGTCTCAAATTTTCGCCAGATTCTTATTTATCAACTACAGTTGAAAACCCAGTACAAAAATTTTCCCCGACCAGGATCGGGGGGAGGGAGCTGCCCCCCTCTGGCGCCACCCCTGTTATATGTATCTTTTCAGTGCACTCAAGAAACTTAAGAACAGAGTGATTATAATGATTGTTGACGTTATTTGCATTTTCTCTACCTACAAATAAACCGTTATTAACATGTTCCATACATGCGTGAGTAACGTTATTTGCCGATCAATTTTGATACATATTTATTTAATTTCCTATATATTATAATGTTCTACATGCTATAATATCTGTGCAACGTAAATATTATACCTTCGAAAAGTTTTGGCATGCCATTAAGGGATATATTTCGCCTTAACATTAGAAAACACAGATGAATAAAAAGCTAATAAAAGGCCTTTTATCTAGCAGAATTTTATACTGGTTAAAATCTGATTTATATATCTATTCTAATTTATAGAATGTACCCTGAAAATATTTGAGTTGTTAAAGTAAGTGTAATGAAACAAATAAAATGATACAAGAAAATGTGAAATCTAAAATACGAACAAATAAAAGCTACGCGGAATAACTTATTATTCTTTTGTTTATTTTACATTTATTTGTCTTAGAATGGCAGTAGAAAAGATAGCTGTTAAAAGTATATTATAGAACAAGAAAAAAAGAAGTTGGTTGAAATAAAAAGATTTTATTTTGAAGATGAATTTTTGTTTGGTCGATTGTACTACAGACACAAAGATAAAATTCTTCATTTTTCTTCTTGGCAGGTAGTTAATTCTTGAATAGTAGGTGCTCACTAAAAAAAGGGCTTTTCAAAATTTTATTCTTATTTTGAATTAGCTGCCTACATAAAATGATGGCCAGGGCAAATACCGAAACTCCGCTCCACCCTTTTTCTTCTGAAATGTGATCCCTATTTTCTTTTCTGTAACTTCATGCTGGGGAGTTAAAAGATTAAAAGTGCAAATAAACTTAAAAAATAACATATAAAACATTTTTGAGTTGATAGGATTTACACATTACAATTTTTTTAAAAAATTTCGTCAAATTTTCACAGAAAATTTGGTTCATTCTACCTCTACCTCTTTAACTCTATCGATACGGGAACGTCTCAACCGTCCCTTCAAGCAAAAGACGGTGGACGTCCGAATGCCACTGTAAAGTTTCCATCACCTTTCGTTAAGTGTGATTGATTTCACACCCGCAGCGCGCGCTTTCTTCATTAGAGTGGCTCGGAAGGGTTTGGGGAACGGGGGAGGGGGGTCTTAGAATTCGGAGAGTGCTAGCTGTCATTAAGGTTTTTGAGAGGGGAGGTGAATTTTTTTCCTGAAAGAGAAACTCGGGCGTTCCCTTATTTTGAGATCTCTGTATTCCAATGGTCTTGGGATTCAGAGGGTTAATTTCTTAAATATAGATGAAATTAGAAAATCGAAGTTTTTTGTAAGAGACTTTTGATGTATATGTGATATTTTAATTTTTTAACTTTCCTAAATAATCTTAACGACACCTCATTTTAAATACTTCTACTTTCACCATAATTAACGCACTACAACTTTCTTTTCAAATCACGAGTTTCTAAAGGGGAAATTCCCTCTTCTGCGTACTTAAGCGTTCTGCGCATTCATTTATCCCTTTTTCACGCCAGCATGTAAGCTTTCAACAACAACGCGCCGCTCGGGCGTAAACTTCTGAATTCTGGTCACTGAGCTACGTAAAAATTAAATACTTTACCTATGAAGAAATAAAGCCTGATGCCTAAATAAAAGAAGATTTAAACAAATATCGTCTCTTCCTTGATGACAAAATGGACTGCCTTTCACCTTTTTAAAGCCTGATCTTATATATATATATATATATATATATATATATATATAAAAGGTGTATTCCATCTATGTCGTATTTAAAAAATAATATAAAATATGTACAAATCTCTTAATCAATCGGAAAAAACCCACGTACATACAAATAAAAATGAAAAAATTATATGCATTACTTTTTTGCCCACAGACAGTATATAAAAAACCTCTAAACATTGAAATAAATCTTTTGCTAACACAGATAAAATCATACAAAAGCCTTGTGACAAATATATTTAATAATATTCATAACATAATTCCTCATATAATTTCATACATATCTTTAAATATATTAATCAAAATTTACTACTAATTAAGTTTAAAAATGTTTTATCTAGCACCTTACGACAAAGTTGAAATTCATTGCATGAAATTAGGGGATACGCTATTTCAGCGGGAAAAAATGCTGATTCAAATATGAATTAAAATTACATCGTTATTAATTTGTCTATGACATGTAAAATCGCACATCCTTATTGTTTTAGTAGATATTATTTATGTGCATAGAAAAAAAACGATACATTATTTCTGCACAAATTTTGAAGGCTTTAGGGTATTCGAAATGGTGTAAATTAAACTATTTGTCTTTTAATGAAGCAAAAGTGTTTATAATTACAATACCTTAGTACTTAAATGTTTCTACAAGTACTTAACATAAAGATTACAAACAAAAAATGAATGTCATATTTACATAGTTAAATAATTATTTTTTGTTGAGCATTCGCAGTTTAATGATTTGATAGTCAAGGCAAATTTTATTGTGTTTTTTAACAGTAAAATTAATTGGTGGCAATAGCGTAATTTAGTGAGAAAAGAAAATACTTCACATTACGGCAGAAATTTAATTTTTCTTCTTTATGTATTTATTCTACTTAATTATTAAAGAAATAGCTTTCATTTATCTTGATTTCAACGTCAATGCGGACTGATAACTTTTACCGGCAATTACAAAACTTTATGCGGTCTTTTATCTCTCTCTCTCTCTTAGTATTTTTTTGTTGTTGTTGTTGTTTCTTGTTTGCGTTAGACAGAACAACTGCATATAGGTGCGTTTTGCGAAATAAAATTTAAAATAAACACTATCACATTTTCATCATTTAAATAATTGAAATATTCAGTACTAAAAGCAATGTAAAGATAGAAAAAGCGCTTACGTCTTTTAAAGTTGCTGGTGTGCTCTTACACTACGGAAAAAAAATAGACGTATATTTTCAATTCTTCAATCTTTGCTGATTGAAAATAGGAATGACACTTTTGAACAATATATCACCGATATCCGACGAAACTGATATCCAGTCAGTTTGAATCAGGCATACCGTGAGAAACCATCAGAAACTCTGTTGAAATAATCATCCTTAACCATCTTTCCTTATCTCCCACCCCTACGACACTCAAATCTGTGAAAATTACCTTCCTTTTAAGGGGACATACGACTCTTAAACCTCAGAAAAATGGTGGAAAACTTTCAAATTCGATATATTATATCTCTGAAACAATGCAATTCACAAAATCACTTTTCTTTCTAGTAAAATATCTGTCATTTCTCTTATAGTACACACACATTTTCGAACCTTCATATTGGTTTGTATTTATTCGTGGGAGTAATAAATATGGGTATAATTTTTGGGGAAAAAATGAGATAGTCACTTTGCGCGCATGATTACGGATAAAATATTTATCTAAACACAGTATTTTAGGTATCTAAGTAATCCAAAAAGTCTGTTTAAGAAACTGAACCTGAATTTATTAACATTTAAATTTAATTTCTATTTTATATACCAATTTAAAATAAAAATGTTAAAAATAATTAAAATGCCAACTTTTCAACCCACTCACCCCCCAAAAAAACTTCTTTGGAGAAATATGTATAAAAATGTGGTTCAATTTGTAGAATATAGCACAATACACATTCGGTAAAACTTTTATCTACAAATATTCAATAGTTCTTGAGATATCGTGCGCGCAATAGCAAAAAACACATTTTGAGATATAGTGCTTTAAAGATATGGCCATATTCAATGTTTACGATGATGAGCTGGTACATTTTACTTCATAACTTTCATAAGTATAGGAATTTTTTAACGCGGATTGTTTTATATTGTTCAGAAAAGACAGGGAAATAATATTTTTTTTTTCATAAAATTGAAAATTTTCGAGGTTTAACAGTCGTATGTCCCCTTAAACGTGTTTTTAATTTCATTGACGGGGGTTTGGGTCGGCAAATCTTGGAAACATAATATTACTTATTATTTTGTCGCAGCTTGAGGTTTCCGGGTTGTAAAAATGACTGTATCGTTAAGATTTTCCCACACTTGGCTGAAACCATTTCAATTTTTAAGAATCTTGGAAGAAAGAGCTTCAAAAAACCTACTTTTCTTTTAAATACAACCAACTGATTCCTTGATTTTGCGCCCCCTGGAAATTGCACCCAGGGCACGTGCCCCACCTTAGTTACGCCTCTGCTTTTCATTAATAAATAAAAACTGAAGAAATATGCGTTTTTTTGAATACACATACAATTACCTAAAATTAGTAGAAGCCCCGTTTTGAGGGGAAAAATTAATGATCAGGTTATGTATACATATCTGTGTCCAATTGTGGACTTAAATGGACCTTTTCTAAAATGCTTACTCGGTTTTCTTCACCATACTATGAAGCTAAACAAACAAGCAACAACAGAATGAAAACGGCAATATTTATAAGAAGGATTTAAGCATTTGTGTTTCTACTCACTTCCAAGAAAAATACTATATATTTTTAATTAATACTGGGGGCTCTTCCCCTGCTCACTAGCGCTCTCCAACCCCATGAGGATTGCGTAGTAATCCTCCCATATTTGTTACTAGCAGTACGCTCACGGCGTTGCCCGTGGAATCGGGACTTTAACAAAATGAAAAAATAAAAAATCGCCCACAATGACACGAAAAAGTTTTGAAAACAAAATCAAAACAAAAGATACACATTATTGATTTTCCCGCTTATTTTTTCTGCGCTGATGACATTTTAACTGTAGAAAAACAGTACAGAGTATGTTAATCCAAATCAATATTTAAAAAAATTGCAACGTGAAAATCATTATTATACAGCAACGGTGTATCTAAGTTAGGCTGATGCAATACATTCTTTTCTCTGGATCCTAAAACCACAATACCGAGACCTTCGAAAGTCACGACAGTACCCCTTTGTTACCCCCCTGGAGCTTGCGCGAAAAGCTGTGGCACATTTTACGTAGATGTCAAAGAAACTCTTTTAGCTCATCACGGCACAAAATTTCTCATAATTCAGCGAATTACGTTAGAAGTTCAAAGCCAACTTATCACCCAAGACAGAATGTTCCAGCACTGCTTAATTTACGACTAAACCCTTGCATCCACGAAACGATTTTAAATTATTCCTAGCAAAACACACTAAAAAGTGAGGAGGGAATAATTCAGAAAGATGACGCCAGACGTAGCCAGGGAGAAACTAGCCGTTTCGGAATATAACTTCATTCGAAAAAATTTTTTTTAACCCTTTAAGAAAAAAATTATTAAAAATGAACGGACAAAGATATTTTAACCGTTCTTATTTTAAATGAGATATAAATATTTCTGTTGTTACTACAAAAAAAACTGAAAATCATAGCTTTATTAGAACGTTGGATTCGAGGAAATAAAAATTGACAGTTACAAATATAAGGAGAAAAAGACTATTTTTAAAAAATTTCTCAAAATTTAGCAAATTATGTTAGAAATTCAAAACTAACTTCATTAGAATGGAAATCGTGTACTCTTTCCGATGGTTTATCTATTTTTTTCGTGCAATTATTCAAAACAATTCTATTGAGAAATTAGTGCGAAAAATCAACCAAAAAACACAAACATTAAATAATAAATTTTCTAGATTAAATTTTAAAATTCCGGCTTCGAAGTGCATTGAGTCACCATTAAGAATACCTGCATGCCAAATTTCAAGGCTGTAAGTGCGATATATTCGTTTGGACATCGCACGCACACACACACACA
>BGPR01001120.1:144285-167835 GCA_013235015.1 Araneus ventricosus
TAGAAATCAAAGGGTTAACCTTCTTCTCCTCCCTACCATTTTCAAATTGTTATTGCATGCACATAAATCATACTAAATAAGAAAGGTAGATATGCAATAAAGGTACGACTTTTCTTACTCTTATGTTTAAAATTTAATTATTGTTTCCATATTATATAGTAATATCTTAAAAAAACTTTAAAAATATTACTTTTAAATGAATTTGAATAGCAGCATTAAATTTGTAATAATCAAAATTATTTATTAAAACTTCGATTATATGTGTCTTCATTTACACCTCGTTTTACTTCAGTCTCTTGAAAGATGTATAAACGGTGCTTTATTGAATTTTGGAGTCTACAATTTGAAATACGTTCTGATCAAAACACTTTCCTCGTTTTCATTTCAGAGCAAACAATATAAAAGATTGAATGAAAAAGATGAAAAAAGCAGAGGAAAATTCCAAGTTATCTTGTGCTAAAATGAATATTAGAGGGTACATAATTTGGGCATGAAGAACATTACCATATTTTGAATACGCATTTGATAATTTTACCATTCCATCATTATGCAAAATTATGATTGAATGGCGACCATCGAATTAAAATTTGTTTTTAGAATTTATCATCTGGGAACCAGTATCGAAAATAATAAAAAATAATCCTTTTCTCTAATTATGGTATGAAGAACATTACCATATAATATTTATATGCATTTGATAATTTTACCATTTCATCATTATGTAAAATTATAATTGAATGGCGACCATCGAATTAAAATTTGTTTTTACAAGTTATCACCTGGGAAACAGTATCAAAAATAATAAAAAACAATCCTTTTCTCTAATCATGTTTCCTCTCCTGTTTGAGAAGTCCTAGTATTTTTGCAACGAAATGAATTGCTATTTATATGCAACGCTACAATAGGGTAGAACACCAAATTGTAGGGAATTCTGCAGAATAACTGGCTGGAATTTTTTTAAAAATCATTGATCTAAAATTGAAGTTTCAATAAATTTTTTTACACTATCAGTTATTATTATCAATCAGTATTTTCGATCGGATTGTCAATAAATATTTTATACATATGACTCATTTTCTTTTTTAATGATATACGTCTTTTCTTTTCTGAACATAATTTTATGAGCTGGTGTTTCCACATTTACTCGTACTCTTATCATATTTCCAACCTAAACCTTTAAAATACTGTGACCTAAAATATGTAAACTTTCAAAGAAGCATACATTTTTGGTGCCGTAGTAGAAAATTTGTTTAAAAAATATTACTACAACAAAGCAAAACAAATTTTAATGCCTTACATGTAATGTTTTTTCCACTATTTAAAAAGATTTTCGTACATTCGGATGTAGGTAAAGTTATTAAAAATTTAAACTTTAATTTCTTTTCTTAAAATTGTACACAAAGTTTGAGAAATAATGCTGTCAAGGAGGGAATAGAGATATCTTTTTTAGGACAGACGGCATTTTCACCCCGTTGTGAGCAGATAAACAAAAAACAAACAAATACTGGAATTAAATTGCGTATAATTTTATTAAAAATGTAATGTATAATTTCTTACCGTTTTTCCTTCTTAGATAGCTAACAGAACGAAATACAGCTGTCAAATCTCAATTTAGCTCATCATCACACAGATATCAAGTACAACGATAACGAATTTTAAACATTCCTTTTTTTATTCTTCCGAAAATGTATCTTTTGATTAATGTATCGATTTTATCTCAGTTAAGTGACGGATTTTTACCGGCTTAGATAATAAATCTGAAAACCATTTTTTTAGCAGTGAATGCATAGTTGAAATCATCTATCGTATTAAAAGACGATAGTATGTATCTATGCACAGTCGTTCACAAAATGAATGGGACACCTCTGTAACTCTGGTATGTATTGTTGAATCTTCACAAAACTAGTGTCGATGTTAATGGCCCAAGAAGACAGATTTATTCAGATAAAAAAACTGATTAACCGAGTTAATTAACATAGTTAATTAACCGCTATCTCGAAGTTTTTCCATTGCGGAAACCGTGATTTTTCAATAATTCGATCCGGCTTGCCTTTTTCTATATGTGTATCAGATTTCGTATGGAAATTCTTGAGATAAAATTAATTTTGTTTGCGGAAAACTCCGCCTCAATTGAGCCAACCCAGTAGGGATCGTATATTAAATAAATTTTAGCTAGTTAAGTTATTGCAGAAAAAGCTTTTTTTTTTTCCTGTGAAATTTCGAAAAAATCAATCAAAGGCGATTCAGATTGATCTTTAATATGAACATTCTTTTTCAAATTCTAAATATTCTATGATTTTTTTATTAAAAATTACAGCATTTCATGACTCCTTAAAATCGAGTCTATTTACTTGACACCGCCCCCCAAAAAATTTCGTTAGTACCCACAAAATGTTTCTCCGAATGAAATGCATTGGAACTGCTGTTTTTAGGCGAAGTGTCACCTGATTGGTCAGAAGGAATTCCATCATGACATTTTAAGCCAATGAATTTGTCAAGCTTTATTAAAAGGAGGAGATTTTACTTTTCAGACGGAGACAATTTTTAATCGCATAGGAAATTCACTAAACGGAAACTTTTTTTGTTAGCAATAGATATATTACACGTTTTGCTTTTGAATAGAGTTCGACAATATTTTTTAATCATATCAATAGAATTAGTAAGTGTTTAATATTTAAATATTTTTTATAATAAAATTATAAAAATAGCAATTTAAATTGCGGAAATAGTGTTAAATTCCCTAAAGTTATTTGATTGATAGAACTGTATAGGCTGATATTTATTGTGATGAAATTATATTTGGAACAATAATTGTGTTACTGTTCCTATACGAAACATACAAGATAATGAATTTTCACTTTTCAGAATTCTTGGAGTCCGAAAACAGCATTTTTCGACTTATGCCCTCTTACTTACTAACACTATATCTTAAAAGTGGAACAAGTTAGAGGCATGAAATTTGTTATGTAGTTTTTTCACCAAAATTGTAGATTTGTATCAAACTTTAGAAGAAATAAGTCTCAGAGAAGTCTGTCTGTCTGTCCTTCCACGTTCATTCGAAAACAATAACTCAAACAGCTGGATGGATAAAATTTGGTATACGATTTTATCACAAGACTTGTTAATATGTTCCAAATTTTGCTCCAGTTCCATCAAAAGGTTGGTAGTCTGTCTATTGCTCTGTATGCAAACACGATTTTTCAGAAAGGCGACGAGCTAGATAAATGAAATTCGATATGTAGTTTTGGTGAAATTTTGAACCCAAGCGTTTTGAAGAGACAATGTTCTAATGGCTTATTCGATTCTGTTCACTATACAACGAAGCATAATAGAAACCGTGTTATACTGTTGTAAAGTCGTGGGGAGAGAGTCCAGTTGGTTAAAAATTCTTGACTGAATAGATTACTTTTAAGTCTTTTTTTTCTTCATTGTAACGAAGTATCGAATACTTTATAACATTGAGGAAAATATTACAAAGTGATTCTAAAAATAATATAACGATAAAAATAATTTTAAGAAAAATAAGAATTTATCGTTTGCGTTTTTAATTTATTGGAAATGAAAATCCAGTGAATGATGAAACATGATATAAATGAAAAAAATATCTGAAATTTAAATTTTATTGGAGTAAAAAATTATCGTTTGCTATTAGTATAATTTCATTTAAGTTCAGAATATAATTAATTACATGTGATCTAAATACAAAAATGCCATCTGCATTTTTAATAAATTATAGTAGAGAATTTATCCTGTAATTTTTAAAAATAATATTGGAATTTAAAATTTATCATTTGCAATTTTGATTGTTTTAATTAACAGCTTGCAATTAGATTACAGAATGGTTAGAAATGCGAATTTATTGTCTATTTTGTCTTATAATGAGTCTATAATATTTTTTAATATTAATTTGAATGTCTTTGTGTAATAATGTCATACGATCATAAGTGATTTACTGTCTAGTCTGTATCAGAATGAAAATGATCAACAATCGGATAATCTTTTAATTAAATGTTTCATGCTACTCTTCGAAATATAGCAAAATGCTAATCATTATTTTTTTTTACTACAAATTACTGCAAATTTTGTGAAGAAAAATTCAGCATTTTTTAAAAATCGAAGTTCTTAACTCTTTGAAAAGCCTTACAATTACCGTGATAAAATTTAATATTTAACAGACAAAAATTAAAGAGTTATCTTTTAGAAAGGGTTTTGTTAATAGAGTAAGACAAGGCATAGAATATATAGAAGAACAACGAATGAAATTGAATGCTATGCAAACTATATGCTGATATAATGTTCAGCAAAAGTTCAAAGAATTTGAAAATTTTCAAAATCTGTTTCGAATACAATGCATCTATGTCCAGGGGCTACAGCTCTAAATTGCTGCGATTGTAGGGGAACTGTTGTTATTTTTCTTATGTCGTCTTATTCTCTTCTGACAAAAACATAATCCATTTTAAAATATATAAATTTGACATTTTTCAGTAAAAAAGTTATATTTATTTTTGCTGTTGCTAATCGAATTCAATCCACGGACACATAATTAGACTAAACCTAAATACTCATAGTAAGTAACATAATAGAATAAAAGATAATTTTCATTTAGTCACATATAACGTAAAAACAACAAGAATAGACTATTGGATTAGCTTCAAGGAGGGACATAAAATAGTATACGTTTGAAACGAAAGGAGTCCATATATGCGTTACAAGAGAGGCAAATTCGGACAGCCTGTTGGTCAGAGCCTCTCTGACTGAAGCCACATTTGGTATCTGTATTTAATTTCTTAAAAATCAAGCTACCAAAAAGCGTTGACTAGTTCCAATATGTGACCGAAAAATCGAATATAATTTTTTACATTTAATCCGTAAGTAATTTGTTACCACTATAAAAGTCAGTTTAATAATTAACTTCTTCTTTAAATTACATAATCTTAATTAAATCTGTTAGAAGAAAGTTAATGATATGGAAAGAAGAGATAAGACAAATAATTTCGGCATTTTAAATAAACATAAATTAGCATTCCTTTTAGTTCCTTATAAAAAAAAATCCCATTACCAATGCGAGACAGATTTATAAAATATGATTTTCATTTATACCAGTGGGAGTGGCTTCCCCAAAACTTTCTGGTGTACTTATCAAAAATGTGACATTTCCCCTCCCCCTGTGTGGATAAAAGATTCGAACCTAGTGTAACCCAGAGTGCAATGACTATCAGAAGGTTTTTCATTGTAGCTTATAGTGATTGTAAAATATTTAGGCGAAGAATCATATTCAAAGAGATGCCTATGTATTAAAACTTAGCATTATTTATTTTCTATCACACTCTAGCAAGCTCCGCTGATGCGAGGGCGGGCGCGAGCGAAAACAAAACAGGAGATAAAACGAATCTTTCACACACTTTCACTCTTGCCGGCTCAAGGACAAAGTGACGTAACCCTTCCACGTGCACAGAGATTGCTACCTGTACGCATGCGTATAGTGAATCGGATTAGAAAAGTTAATTATGCAATTTGAACGCCTTTTTTTAACCGATTGAAATGACATTTGGGCACAGATCTATAATTAATATTAGAAACCGACACACCAATTTTTATTTATCCAAGACAAAGGGTTTAGGAGATATAATTTTTACAAGTATGAGATTATACAATCAGACAGACCATCAACCTTTCAAAATTTGATACTGACCTATATTCATGACGATAAAACTGTGTACCAAATTTTATCCATCTAGCGTTTCAAGTTTTTGAGTTATAGTGTTCACATGGCCGCTGACATACAGACAGACAGACTTCCCGTGGACGAATTTTGTCCAAAATTTGATAGAAATCTACAAATTATGTTTAAAGACCACATACCAAATTTCATCCACGTAGCTCTGATAGTTTTCGAGTTATCGTGTTCACAGACAGAAATAATTCCAAAATTGTGTTTTTCGGACTCAGGGAGGTATAAAACGTGGAGATTCGTCAAAGTAACGATTTCGAACTTTTTGACGATTACAATACTTTCTCTTTGTGTACGAGAAAGTAAAAAAGTGCTATGTTCAAGACCTGTTTATATCCGTCGACCGAAATCTTGAATATTTTAACTACATTTGTGTTTACATCGTATTTTCAGGAAAAAAAATACCTTCAGAACATATCTTTAAGTGCGCAGTGCCATTGAAGTAAAATCTCGCCATAAAAAAAAAAAGAAAGAAACAATTATGCTCACTAAAGGTAGATATCGATAATTCATTTCGTATGCCATTATTATATATATATATATGTCCAGACGAATTTATCGCACTTACAGCCATGAAATTTGGCACACAGGTAGTCGTAATGGTGACTGAATGCACCTCGAAGTCGAAATTTTAAAATTTAATCTAGAAATTTTTTTATTTAATGTTTTGTGTTGTTTTGGTTAATTTTTCGCACTAATTTCTCAATAGAATGGTTTCGAATAATTGTACGACAAAAATAGATACACCATCGAAAGAGCACGCGATTTCCGTTCTAATGAAGTTAGTTTTGAATTTCTAACGCAATTTACTGAATTTTGAGAAATTTTTAAAAAATACCCAGTTTTGGCATCGAGATGTTACTTTTGATTTTAAATTTGTTGCATCCGACTTTCTAATAACACTATTAATTTCAATTTTTTTTTCAGCTTATAACTAGAACGGTTCTGTCAGATTTAAAACAAGAACGGTTAAAATATCTTTTCCCGTGTTTTTTTAATTAATTTTTTTCTGGACGGTTGAGAGTTATTTTTCTCGACCGAGTTCCTCGCGAGACAATTCTTCGGTACGTAGCTGGCAATTTTGATTGGCGGACGCGCAGGATACGTCATGACCTTCACCTGAATGAATTACTTCGATTATTATTTTTGGATTCAATTTTATATTTTGCTTGCTGTATAATAATCATTTTCACGTTCCAATTTTGTAATATTGTTTTGGATTAACGTACTCTGTACTGTAGCGCGAAAAAAAAAATAAGCAGGAAAATCAAATAATGTGTATCTTTTGTTTTAATTTTGTTTTAAAAACTTTTTCGTGTCATTGTTGTCATTTTTTCCCCAGTCCTGATTCCACGGGCAACGCCGTGCGCGTACTGCTAGTATTCTATATTTATAAAAGGCAATGTTTGCGTGTGTGTTTGTGTGCGCGCGATGTCCAAACTAATCTATCACACTTATAGTCATGAAATTTGGCACACAACTAGTCGCAATGGTGACTGAATGCACCTCGAAGCCGGAATTTTAAAATTTAATCTAGAATTTTTTTATTTAATGTTTTGTGTTTGTTTAATTACATCAGAACATATATAGCCGTATTCAACATTAATTCGTAAGAATAAAATGAAATTATTAATGACCTTTTAAAATGTAATTCCGAGCCGATTTTTACTTACTGTTCGTTATTCTTAATACTAATTATAATAATCCTTATCATACAATAAAAATTTTATTAACCTCTTGCACTGAAATGATGTGTCAGACTCGTGTATCGAATTACAGAATTTTTGATATTTGAGTCTGTATTTTACAGTTCAAGAAACAATTAATTTAAAAGACAAAAAGCACTTGGATACTCAAGTGTCCTTTCTGTTCCTATAAGGATGGATTACTTATGTATGAAATTTTACACAGATGTGACAAATAGTCATTAAGTTTAACAGTGCCTGTATGCACTTGGATTCGACGCCCAATAGAGTTATATTCCCTTTTCTTTGAAGATCAGAGTATATTCAATAATTGCGAGACAGGCTACGTAATTTAAACCGCAGTCAGATAACGACATAATATTAGCCAGCACTTCAAATCTTCACACAATACTAACGTGCATGCTTCATTCCGACAACAGATAACCACTTAACTGGTTATCCCGAGTTTACTAGTGCATCGAATTATGGCATTTTTACGCTTATAGTCTGAAATGACGTCATTCGTAGACGTTATAATTCGATCCAAAAAATGGAGAGTTACTCATTAACATCCCAAGTGTTCTATGTACTCTTAATTGAATCGATACGACAACACATTCCCAAAACAGAAAGTGTCATCTAATTAGACAGTAGAGAAAATAAAACAGTTAAGGGGTTAAATATCCACAACGTCCATATACACGGTGTATATTGTGTAGAATCGAATCTCGAACCTGCGATCTTCATATCCATCAATTCGGACTTCATACTCCAACATTAACATGTTCGTTGCCACGGCTAATGACACTCCGGTCCCAGAAACCAATCTGATACAATCATATTAAATTTCTTCGAGATAACCTTGGGAACGAAACCGCCAACTACGAGTTTTCTCGTAGTTGGCAGCGAACGCGTAAAATCACCACTGGGTAAGCAGTCCTGGTGCATGTTAAATCCGTCGGGGTCAAATGTCTTCCTGTTGGTGTGGCGCGGAAGTTCAAAGAAGGGGTGCCGGCTCAAGTTTTGTCCCCAAAATTACGAGGTTCTTTCCATAATAGGTTTGAAATGGGACGTAAATAATACTGATTAGGGCACCATTGTCCCGACAACCGCTCAAGAAACTTCTGAAACCTCTTGTAACAATAATTTTATTTTCCAACAATATACAAATTGATTAACTGAACAGAAGGTTTGATTGTAGCTAATATCAAACAGAAAGTACTAAATAGCTCTTCGCTTTTAAAATGTAATAAAATTCAAACAATACTAAATTAATTACAGTACAGTTGATTATCAGAAGATCCATGTTTTCAAAGCTACTTTTATCTACGCTAATTTCAGTTTTGGTTATTGATTTATTTATTGACGTAAAGAACAAGGAGATCTTGCTTTAATAAACAGGAATTAAATAAAAGCTCAAAAAGTAGCTCATTATTTTCCATGAGCGAACCGCTCAGGTCAAGGAAAACGATTTTCTAACAATCTCTTCCTCTTTCCCTTCTTTGCGAATCTTACCGCATTTATGTCACTTTGACCTTTTTTCCCTTTTTATGTATTTAAAAAATAAGTTCGTTGCTGTTTTATTCTAACTTGATAGTATTTATAGTCTGGTCATTATCTGTAAATTGCGACATGCGCGATGCGACATATATCATGGACAGGCCATTGGACCTAAAGCTACCACATTTGATACTTATTGGGTAGTAAGTACTTAATAAGAAAAGGTTCTTAGTAATCACTTACCAACGTCTTCAAGTTGGTGTGTCATGAAAATTTTGATTAGATTCTTAATTAAAAATTAATCGAAATTTTAATGTTTTTCCTCAATAGCTTTGGTGCATATAACCCCCCCCCCACATACACACTTTGATTTTAGAGCAACATGTTGTCTAATTTTAATAAATTTTTAAATATATTTTTAATTATATTTTACAAAAAATACTTTCCATTGTTTTAGGTACATTGCTACGATATGAAATACTTCTACTCTCAAGTAACCGTGATTAAATATCTTTTTTGCGTGCTATCTTTGCTATATAAGTAAGGATAAATGTCTATAAATAAATTAAAGACAGATAATTCAAGTATAAAACATTATCATGCTGCCATGTTTCGGACTAGAGATTCGAGTCTCATTTTTCTCTGATCGTTTCAGTAGAAAGGGCAGTTGCATCAAATAGTTGAATACAGGATTAGACACCAGATAATTAATAGTCTTGAAAGAGATTTTCCAAAGCCATGATACGGACTATATAGCATTCTCAACAAATAAATTTTATCTGTAGATATAAGACTCTGAACAAATATGCTACATTTTTCCTGGCACGGTCCCGGCTTCGGGGCCGGACAGTTCCAGGTTCGAAACCCGATTCCACTGAAGATTCGTCGTGTATGGGCCTGTTGCACGCTAAATCATACGTAGTGGGTCAAACGTCCTGCCGCTGGTGTGGTGCGAAAGTTCGGAGATGGAGGTGCCAGCCCAGGTGTCGTCCTCGTCATCTGAATGCGATTCAGAATTACGAGGTTCACCCCAAAACAGCCCTCGTGTTGCTTCAAAACGGGACATTAAAATAAGTAATCTAAACTAAGCCACCTCTTCTCCCTTTTACGTTTTTACCCTTCGGAATCGTGATGACCTAGTGGCAGATTCTTGGCTTCAGGACCGAAGGATCCGCAATGCATATGGGTCTGGTGCACGCGTAGTCTGCCATAATGCGTCAAACGTCCTCACGTTGGTGTGGCATGGAAGTTTAACACGTTGACTGCCATGCGAGTATATAAGAAAATCAATTTCGAGCCACACGCGCTGCTGCACCAAATGCGCCTTTAAGATCGAAACTTACTCGATTATGGGCGTGTAAACGTCACGCCAATTGTTCATTGTTTCTGACATTATCGCAGAACGTAATCACGTTTAGAGAAAACGTTTAGGAACCTTTATTCAGTTGAAAATCTGTGACCGATAACGAAACATATAAGACAACAATTTTTTGTCCAATTTGCCCTGAACAACCTCAGTCTTGTATACAATGTTTTAAAGTTTTTCATTCTAAATATTTTTTTTAATAATATTTAGAATGAATTTTATATTACTTTTATATCAATTTAATATTCTGTGGAATCTCTTTCCAAATAACTACTAAAATCTTTTGTGAGTATTCAAATAAGCATCATCCGAATACGGGTGACACGGCCTGATTAAAGAGACAATTGCCGTCGCAGGTGTATTCCTCATCGTCTGTTAACGGTTAAAAATTACCAGTCTTTCTCAAAATAGTCCTTGTGTAGCATCAAAGCGGCACATTAATTTAACAATTTTTATCTAAACAAACACTTCTCTTCTATTTTATTTTGGTCCTCTTCTCCTCTCTTTGTTTTTCCTTCTTGCTTTTCAAGTCTGCTATGGCCTGATGGCAGAGTTTCGGCATCGCAGCAGCAATTTTTCTTGTACGAGACTCAATTCCACCGAAGACCGCCACAGAAGACTGTACGCAGGCTTGATGCACGATAAATCCGAAACCTTCTCGTTAGTGTGGTGCGGAAGTTCGGAGAGGGAGATATCAACTAGCGTGTCATGCTTGCTATCTGAGCACAGTTCAAAAGTAAGAAGTCCGTCCCGAAATAGCTTTCTTGTAGCTTCAACACAGGGCATGAATTTAACTAAATTAAATAAAACTTTTCTTTCTTCTTTGGTTTCTTTCCTAATACGCACTTTTTGCATCTGAATTGCTTGCAAAATCTAAAAGAATTTTCTATGATTTTTTTTATTTATTGCATTTGGTAATTTTTTTTACCTTCAAATATTTCAGCATTATCCGATCCGCATTTGCTCGGCTAATCGAAATTTTCTTTTTTATTCAAACAAAATTCTTACAAGGAAACTATTTTAAAACAAATGAAAGAAAAAGAAAGAAAAATACTTTGTTTCACGACAAGGTAAACATGTTTTAAAATAGTCATTTTGTAAAACCTCTTTCCTAAACATTTTTTCCTCGTTATTGAAATTCATTTTCCTAAATAAACAGTAACGAATCTTTGATAATACAAAATAAATAGTATTTAATTATGTAAAATAAATTATAAATGAATAAAATATATAAATGAAAACATAATCAGTTTTTTTTGCCCGAAAATATAATACACATTCTTCTAATTTTTGAAGAATTCAAACTATCGAATATATTATAGTCATGTATCATAAGCTATTACATATGAACTATTTGCGCTTTTTCATTGAACTTTCTGTACTGAATACAATGTGTTTACTATTTAAAATCGAATGAACCCAAAATTACCAAGTTCAATCCCAGTTAGAAGGCATTTTCAAAGCTAAACTGTTCTTAACTTTATAAACAGTAACGGGCGCAATCGAAGTCAAATAATGCATAATAAATTGCTGGAGGAGCATATATTGACATCAGACTGAGATTTCAAAAATTGATGATTCTTTTTAGATTGTAAAAAACAGTCCGATAAGTTTTATCGCAAGCTGGTACTGAAAAAAAAAGGAAAAAGAAAAAGAAAGAAAGGCAAACAAACAAACAAAAAAAAAAAAACGCTAGGCAATGACGCATAAAAAGGAACAGAATTCAAATAATTAAACAATTTTTGATAAATTGTTTCAAGCCAAGATTATTTCTTAACTATCTTTGATTATAAACGTTTAAAAGTGAGGCAAAAGTTTTCTCGTTTCCACGGTTTAAAGGTATACTCTAGACTTATTGAGTGTTTCAGTAAGGGAGAGTAATGTTGTAATGATGAATGATGCTCTTTACAAAAATGCCAGTCCCACTTTTTCTCCGATCTGTCCCACTAAAAATTGAATAGAAGTAATGATTTGTCACAGGTATTTAGTCATTGTATGCTACTTGAACAGCTTCCTGTCAAAGGGGGGATACGATTCGGACTTCCACGATAAAGTAAGGATTTATTCGCGTGGAAAGTTTATTGAATTCATTTATCCACTTGTAGAACCCATTTGAGTTTCATAAACATTTTCAGGTTGCGCGGTCAATGTGTTGCTTGTGGATGGAGAGAGTCCTTATGGTCTCTGATATTCCCACTTAAGGGGACCCCTCAAATATTGGGATGAGAACCAGCTGTATAATTAAGCAGAGACTCGCTTCCCTGTCGGATATAGTAATGGTGGGGGTCGAGTTACCTCCTGCGATGAAAGGTTGCACCTTTGTCTGAGGGGTCGTCGCATGAGCCTCTCGTAATGAGGGCTATAATACGGGGCCACAGTGCCAGATTAATTGTCGCGGCGATCAGGTCATTCTTTTGTTCTTCACGCGCTACGGCTGAAAGGGAATATCTGCTAACGTAAGATGTTTATTTATAGGTTGCTTGTTTCTTACATTTTTCCAACGTTGCAATAAGGGTATATGGATACGAATATTGGTTCTATTTATTTTTTATGAATTTTAATATAATAAACAAAATGGAACATTGTGCGATATCGACAAAAATCTGAAAAAAAAAAAAAAAAAAAAATTTACAAATTCAAGATATTACTTTATATTGCAGAATAAAATTCGTAATTTCTCTGTTACGACTAGGAAAATCGTTTTCAGTTGTAAACACTTTACATTTTTTTTAAAAAAATTTTTCAACAGCAGAGGCTTGTAGACATTGCCGGCAAGAAAGTTTATAGCAAACTAATTCGATATTTTTAATTTTTTTCTTTTATAAAATTTTTTAAGTTCTCCTATATCTTTTCTATTTTTTTTTTTTTTTTTCGCTACCGACTTTTTTTTCACATCTCACGGGTTTTCACGTAAAACGAAGACATGCCTTCCAATTTGTTAAAATATATCATGGAATTTATTTTATTTGCTACGATTTTCAACAGATGGCAGCATGGTCGTATTTTATGTCGCACGAGTTTTGATTGTTGTCAGAGCACGAGCTGCCGCAGCATGCGGTAAGCCAATTTAAAATCTATTCATAAGTGGTTCTAAAGTATTACTAATAGTTTATGATAATAGTTATATAATTTTTTATGTAAAAAATGGAAAAAATATGCACTATGCAAATATTGATAAAATGTGCTGGGGGTGATGAATGACAGTTGGAATAGCGGCATATGCCCCATGTGTTGTTAAGCTCCGCCTATGAGATGGTGTGCTTGTACTCTATTGGTGCTGGGCTTCTAACCCATGCAAACATAATAACGTGGTTTTTACACTTTAGACAGGTCACGAGTAATTTTTACTTTTCATTGCCCTTTCTCGGGCTTTTTAAATTCTGTCTAATGAACTGAAAGTTAAAACTTAGCAGTGTACTTTAAATTAGATAAATCTAAATCCTTATCTGACATTTATGCACCAGAATCATTGATCCAGGTATTTGCGGTAAATAACAATTTCCGTCACGCTGCACATACCTTTTGTATTCCTGATCATTTATATTCAAAGTTATATCTCAGTGATTTGCTGTTTTCTGTCTGCTTTCGTAAGTTTTGTGCTTATTGCAGCGTGTTTTAAGGCGTAGCCTGGCTGTTATTTGTAAACAGTATTCGATTACTCAAGTACTGCGTTAAAAGGAACTAACGTCAATCATAGCTACCACGTGGTTGCTTGCATTCTGCCTTTTCTTCTGTGTGTTTTGATGTCATCCCGCCATCTTGAGAGTGATAATTTATAATGTGCATGAAAATAATCAGTATTTGTGGCCACATGGAGTAGTTATAAGAGACTTTTGCTCTTAAAAATTGTATGGCCTGCGTATGGAACGGCAAAACTTGACGATCGAACATTTACTAAAGGCCGCAAGTTATCTAGACTACGCATCCCGAGCCGAAACACGTGGTAAGTCTTTAATTAATAACTATCAGATTTATTTTTATAATGTGAAACTAATATGATCGGAAAAATTCTTAACATTCCAAATAGTGTTTGCTGGTTTCGTCGAAAATTCGATTATGTTTCATTGTCCTCAACAATGCTCATCTTCCATGGCCATACTAGTTTTCTTACGAGAAACATGTACATTCTGGATTTTTGTTTATTTGAAGCAGATTACAGTCCATGCTGGTTATTGTTCTGTGTACATAGTTTTTTATTAACAATGTGATACTTTTACGTAATGCTTTTTTTAAACATGGCTTTAATTCTCGGTTCCTTACCTTGATCTGTCACGCAGTTGAATTAACCATCCACTTAATCGTGGGTACATGTGCTTTTATAAATTTGTAGCTTTCATTGAAAAATAGTTGGCGTGCTCTTTTACTATTTGTTTTAGTTTATTCTATTTATAGCCAAGAACTTAGTGAATTTGACCTTCGGGTTATCAGATTTTCTTATCTTATACCGAAGTAATTTTACGAGTGGCATTGTATTAATACACAATTATCATTTACCGCTCGGATTTCGATAAATTTTACCTTGTATTTCTTTCCTTTAATGTTCATGATTATTTAGAACGCAATATCAGGAAATAGCTCTCAATATTACCACATTATGCCGACAAAATTATTTCGGTATTTTCAAAGCTTCAGTAGCGTTCCGAATATATTCTTGATTATCGCGTACGCGATATTTTTTCTTTTACAAATTAAATTTGAAAAGGATGAATTTCGAATAACAGAGTGTTTATTATTTGACATTATTTCTGTATGAGTGATTAATATTTTTCCAGCACATCTGAAATTTTTAATATTTCAATGAAGAGCATATGGCCTCAAATTATATTAACACTTTTTAAGATTTACTATTTTGCCTGTGTTTATATATTTCTGAATTACTCTGGTATTTTGCATTTCTTTAAGATGTTTTTTAGTTGTAGCTTAATTAATTATATAGTTTTCATAGTTTACCCTTCTTATTTTTCTATCATTAATTTGTCTAGTGAGAATTGACATCCACATTGTTCAAAATACAAATGTTTGAGCTGTTAAACCTTCAATTTTGTTTAAAGCGGCATAAAAACCATATTTTAATCCATATAGTATGTAAAATTTTGAAAGTGAATACTTTAAAATGTTAACTTTGTATAATTTTTTAGATAATAAATTATCAGCAATTCCTTATATTCCATACATTATGTATTTTCTTGTATTGTAAACTCAAGCATGAAATAAAATACTATTATAAATGGATGCTTTAGCTTGGAATGATATATTTAAGAAGTATGTATTTAATGTGTACTTCTGATGATAGTATAAACTTAAATTTTATAAAATTGAAATATGAAGTTTTATAATTCCTGTTCCCATAATCTAAATATTTGCGATCAGTTTGTCCTGTGGCTATGCAGCGACAATGTCGTTGAACGGCAAAGGTCTCCTGTGGAAAGATTTTCATTTTGGAAACAAATTATATTTTTGGGAGAATTAACATATTTACTCAAAAGCGCCGAGATCGTTCCACAGAACTAGTTTCATTTTCTGCAGACAATGAATCGCACAGTTCGCTGGTACAAAATAAAAGCAGTGCTTTAACTTGCTTCATATTTAAGGTGAATATTGTGTTATAATGGTTTTTGGGTGTGTATATATGTGTTTTATTTAAACACTAAATAAAGCTGAATTTTTGCCAGAGGGTCAGTTTGTATTATTACATTGTAAAAATAAAGCTGGAATTTTCCATTCTCGAGGCCTTTAATTTTTTTAAGTAGTTTGAATAGACTATTGAAAATTATATAGTTAATAAAAGTAATTTTAAAGTACAAATAAAATTTCTTTCTTTGATGAACTGATTATGTTAGACAGTGAATTAATTCCTGTACTTAATACTGTGTACAGAAAGTATCCATATGATGCAATACAAAATCTTAAGAGTGTAACATTTCAAGATCAATTTTGGGTAATACCAAAGTGTACGGTACATCTCTCGCCCAGCTGGCGCCAAATCATGAAAAACTCATTAAACTTACGCCATGTTACCACATTTACCATGTTACCATCTGCCATTGGCTTACCACATTTAGCGATATTTCGGCAAAAAGAAAATTCAAGTTTGGCGCCGTACCATACACTTTGGTTGGGCCCAATTTTGTTACGTGAAAAAACTTTCATTGGCTTCATTATACATCTCTTGAGGATGTATTATATTAAAATAAGTTAAGAAATTTAAATAGCTGTTTTGAGATCAAACACGAAACAGGGGCAGAAAAGTTTCTATATAGTTGGAATAATATATTGTTGCATAACTAACACCACCTATCTTATTATTTTTTTTAAATTTCAGAAAAGGGGGGGGGGAGAATTTTTTGCAATCGATAACAAATATTTCTGATTTTATTTTTCACATCTGGTAGGAACAAGTGTTCTTATGTTTATATCGGATGTTAAAAAGATTAAGAAAAATTCATTATTGGTTACGGAAAATTCAGTTTTTTCTTCCTCTTTGAAATTAAAAAAAAAATTGAGATATTACTTGTTAAGCGGCGATATATTGAATTGATACTATTAATGTTGATTTTTTAATCGTCTCCTCTTACTGACCTCTCATAACATAGAACTAAAAATAATAGCATGGGTTTGATGCATATTATTTTTGCCATGCAGATGCTTTTTTTGGCTTCGATTTTCGTATGTGTTAATTTCAAATTTAAAAAAAAAATATTTAAATTTCCAAACTTTTTTTTTTTGTCTGAATACATCGTTAAGGTCTGGAACTTGGATAATATAATTGCTTTCTGCTTATCAAAATTTGATTTTGAAATTTTTTGCATTTTATAAGGACTTTTTGTACTCGCTGTATGTTTTTTTTTTTTAGTTATTTGTCTGAAAGTAAGGAATCTGAATGAGATCTGCATCTTTTTATCATGCTCTTTTCTTATACATGAATACATGATGTCTTCTAATTAAGATAAAAAAAAAAAACGACAAAGAAGATAATTTTTTATCATATTTATTTTTATCCATATGTATATTAAAATATTGACTCCACTTTTCTGTGGTAGAGATGGAAATCATGTGACTAAAAGTCAAAGCCAAAATGCACATTCTTCTTTTGTCTGAAAAGGAGGATGCTTTAACAATTGGGTAACAAAAGTCCATAATGATATGTTCTATGTTGCAGAAATTTTAACTTCTGCATATAACAGAATTTAATTTTTTATTTAATTTTTTAATTGAGTTACTGCCGTAGAATCTGTACATCTTCCCTTGCTTTATAATGTTTTGTATTCTGATTGTGATAAAGGAATCTAAATATTAATCCAATTTTGATATTTAAATTTAGGAATGAAAATAACTGTGCATGCAGTGGCGGCTCGTTAGCTCAGAAACAAGCAATGCTGCAAAAGTTTTATAGACCTAAGTTATACTAAAAATTTATAGTTTTTGAGATGTAAGCAAAAAAACTTGAGAAAAAATATGTTGTTTTAACTAAAATTCCAACAAAAATTATTGGTGGTAAACCTCAGAATCGTAATCAGCACCCGAAAAAACATAAAGAAGCAAAAAATTACAACTCCTCCAGAATTGGATTTAAAAAAGCGACTTAACTACTGAACTACTGAGAAAAAGCGAAACAGAGCCAAATGAGGAAGTTGCGCCAAATGAGAGCTGAAAAAAATGCAGCTCAAATTAATGCAATTTCAAGCGGAGAAAGGGTTGCTTTTCTCCCACTTCGCGATGCTCTAAAATATAATATATATAAAATATATAAATATAAATACCTATATAAAAATAAAGTGTTTTATTAACATTATTTTATTGATTTTTAAGAAAATCATTCTTTCCAAAATGTTATGAAATGTTCTATATCTTTAAAAACGCTCCAGAAGTTTCTATGAAGTGAGAATCTAGATCTCCCCCTCCCACACACACTAGTTTTCAGAGTTAAAAAAAAAAATATCCAGAAGCTATCCCCCTTCCCTCCTCTCATTGAAAATCATAAAATAACGAAAAAGCAAAATAAACACTCTTTATTTTTAGACACCTTTATTATGCTTAGTTTTCCTTCCATTTTTAATTATTTTTTTAGGATCGAGTTCTTAATGAATAAAACTGATCTAACAGTGAGTCAATTTCAGTTAAGATAATAAAATCTGATTGGCAATGCAGAATTACATCATAAAAAAAGTACTATAGAAAGTATATAATTTAAACTTAAAGACATGATAAGGCATATTACGAAGATAAGATTTTTTGGGCTGGAGTAGTGAGGTGTTTTTTCATAAGACTGAACGGTAAGTTTTGTGAGAAAAATTCTTCAGCTTGGTGGATTATTGGCGGGCTTATCGCATATTAAATATCTTTGATAATGTGAAATTAGATATTAAATCGCCTTATTCTGCACTGGTTTTATAATTATCAAACTGAAACATTAAGACGTGAAAAATACACGAGCGGACGCGCTCCATAAACTTTACCACAGAAGCATAAAACAGTATAAAAACACCTTGGAAACTCGGATAAACCCATTTAATTCTGAAGAGAGGGGCCGCATGAAGGAATAGCAATGACTTTCATACAGTTTTGACTCCGAATAAGAAAACAAGGTATGAGAAAGCCTGTTTGTCATAAAACTTGCGCAGGCGCGCCTGCTGGAAGGCTTAAAATTATGAATACAAATTTTCGAAGTTGCATTAGGTTATCATTTGTGCAATTATTTTCTGAAATAACTTCTGGAAATGGCTTTTCTATTGTGCTGCTTCTTTTGCTTTCAATTCTATTATCTCTAAAATGTAATGGAAAATTTCTATAATACAATGCAAAATCTATTTAAAAAAAGTGTAAACTTTAAAGATAAGGTATTAAATTATTTTTTAAGATAAAGAAAACTGTTGGCCAAAAGCAGGGCCGTATTTACACATTTCTACGCCCTAGGTCAAAACACATTCTGCACCCCTTTCAAAAAAGTTAATAATTATTTTTCAATTTAATATACAGTAGTTTATCTTTGAAACATATAATCACTTAATACAATCTTTATAATCCTTGAATTGCATTAAATTTTTAATTCAAAATTGCAGTACTTCTGAAATAACACAACGCTAACACCTGTAAAAATACATAAATTTCTTGAAATTGTATGAAATAGCTAGAACTTGTTTGTGCTTTTGTCCATGAATAGGTTTGAAAGATCATTGAACTGTGCAGATCTTATTAATTCAGTATTCAGGTTCATCTGTAATTTATTTTAATGTAATTTCAAAGCGAGATGTTATTCACACTAAATCAACTTGTTAGCAATATTCTGACTTATTTGTTGGCTAGTTTCTCCATACTGGCAAGCTTGGCATGAACTTTTGTCTTCAAGTGCTGCATGAGGTATAAAATGCAAACCTAATTTATCATTCAGTTCCATTTTAATAAATTTTGCATTCATCATGGCTACTGAAAGCACAATAATTTGAAAATATTTTGCTTTTAATCAACTAAAAAAATCCTGGCATTCTTTCAAAATTATGAAAATTTGTGCAAGAAATTACAGCTCTGATTTGTTTTAAATGCTTCAATATAAAGTTTGATAAACCTTTTTTTTTCATGACCCAATTTTGGAATAAGAGGAAAAAAAATTACTTAGTCTTATTTTCTTCCGAATAAACTTGTAAGAACTCTAACATTAGATAATTTCTTTTAATTTAAATTTTACAAATTTCAGAAAATTTTAATGGAATGCCTTAAAACAAAAATTTTTTAAAAAATTATCTTGTCTACAAATATTTATGTTCCTTAAAAATAAGGTGACAAAGTTTTTGCTTCCATTTGCATTCTATGTGACCCCATGAGGGATTATGCCTGTTGTTTCTAAAGCACTGCTTAGTCTGCCATTCGAGGCTTTGACGTTTAACCTAAAAAGTTTTATGGATTGGAAATCGCTGTGGTTTCTTAATGGATTGCAAAAAGAAAATATTTGTTATTCAAACCTCCCATTTTCAATTTAGAACCTTAATATTTGCTTTATGTAACACTTTGGAAATTGTTTAGAAGGTTTAATTAGAAAATACAATTTCTGCCATTCAAATCTTCGCCTTTTGAATTCTGATAAAAACAAGTTTATAATATTCAATCGAAATTTTAGAATTAAAACAAAATGTAAAATCCAAATGGGGACCTTTTTTTTTTTTACATTGGATTACATTATGTGGGTTCAATTAACCTAAAAAGCAGATTGAACCTGCAACTTGTAACACTTGAAAGTGAATTTGAGCCAAGAATTCAGGCGAAACATTTTTTTAAAAATCAAATTAATTGTATGATGTTTACTGTGTTTGATTGCAGTAAAAAATGTATTTCCAGTTTTGAATTTAATTAAGGCAAATTTTTGTCGCATAACAAAATTAGCAGCATTTTGTACAATGCTTTGTATTTATTATACAGAAACATTTTTTGCCCAATAAATATTCCAACTCATTAATTTTTTGTATTGAATTAAAATATGGACAATTTATAATTTTATGAAATTAAACACCATTTTTATCAGTAATTAACCAAAGACTCGTTAATTCATGTTGATTTTACATTTATATTCTGAAATGCTTCTTTTTTCTTTTTGGATTTACCAATGAAAGATAGTTACTTATGTGTTAGCCCGACAGTAGACGAAATATGCGCCAACTGTGTCACTTTTTCATTTATGAGAACCAAAATGCGCTAAGTATAGCAACCTTCCGTCGTGAAACATGTGACTCTGGGATAAAGGTTACTAACTTTGGTGCATTTATGGAAGCTTTGGCAATTGATGCACTGATAAGTGACGAAGTGTAATTGTATCTTTGTTTTAACTTCAGTATGAAAAACAAAATAAAACTTTTCAATTATAATAACGGAACTTTTTTATTTATTTTTTATTTTGCTCATTTTTAAAGCTATAAAGTAGAAAAGCATTTCTAATATTCGTCTAAAACTATTTTGAAATCTATGATTTTAACATGAAAGTGAGATTTTTGAAGTATTTCCTTTTTGTTCTTACCATGCAAAATTTTCTCGTTCCAAAAGAAAATTTATTGGATTTTTCTTTCCCCCCCCCCCATTGCAATGAGGGAAAAGGTTACTATAACTTGCATTAGTCTGTTTTGATGAGAAGAAATGTCTTGTGTCACATTTTCATTAACAGCACTGTAAAATATTTTTATGAAAATCTACATTTATTATATATTTCAAGCAGTTTGTTAGATTACCTTTGTGACAATTTTCAGGTTATAAAACTCGGTGTCTGATTTATTAAAAAAAAAAAGTAAAAAAAAAACAATGAAATTTCACATGAGTAATTTGAAACATTACAAAGCTCAAAAGCCATATAAATTTAGCTATTCAATATTTAAATTGGGAAAATTTTGTATAATTTTACAAGATATTGCTCTAAATATGATAACAATATTTCATTTTGATGTCATATTTAAGTAGGAAAGAAAAAAAAAAGAATATTTGGGAATCGGTTCTGCAGTGTTGTATTTTTTGAGGAAATGAAAATAAAATTTTATCTTTGTTTTCAAATGATTTTCTAAAAAATTATTTTTTGTTGAAATTAATTCAATTTCCACATTGTCAAGAACAGAGATGAGATTCTCCCGCTTTTTGGCAAATTTTCGCGTTTTTGTAATTTTGGAGAAATTTCGCTTTTTTTTCTTTTTCCCCGCCGCAAAAATTTTCTTTCTCTTCTGAAAATTCCGCTTTTACACAAAGAAAAGAAACCTTTCTATCTTCTGTTTTTGAAAGAAAATTCTGGGAAAACATGCTCAACCATGTGGCTTAACTCTATCAGCTAGGAAACTAGCCGATTCATCTTCTACTGACATTATATCGGCAAGCTCTACAAGGATGAACATTCCAACATATTCTGTGCCATTCAAAGTATTAATTACCACCTTTTTGCAGAAAACAAAACATCTGTGGCATATTTTGCAAAAAAAAAAAAAAAAAATGCATCAACATGTTGAAAAAAAATTAGTTAAAAACTTAAGGTCATCTTGTAGGGCATACCAAGATGAAGAAATAAATTTAAAAAAATGGAAGAAAAACAAACTACATCAAAAAAAGAAACTCCTGTCAAAAGAGGTAGCTAAAAAGCTGTGTGCAAATGCAGCAAAAAAGCAGAGAATAAGACAAAATCTTCTCAAAAGTAAAACCGATGATTTACCTAGACATTCTAGAGATAATGTAGCCCCAACAACTATGCCAGTAATTAAACAAAGAGATACTAATGAAGACTGTGCAAAAATTTTAGCCTCTACTGAAAATAAACTTGCAGAGGATACAAACACATCCTTTATTGAAGAAAAATCTGTCAAAGATAGGAGCCCTCCAAAACAAGGGGTGAAGCATGTTAATGGAGATCTGTTACCAACAAAAGCCACACAAATAAAAAAAACGAAAGAAAACCACTTCTTCAACAATTAAGGAAATGTTTCAAAGGGTTTCAAATAACAATAATGCTAAAAGAGTCTGTCATTGTAACAGTACAATTTCTTGACCCCTCTCACTTTATAAGGTGCAAAATCATTGTACTGTTACTTTTGCAAAAAGGTATAAAAATAAAACAGATTTCAGTATATGATACATTATTATAATTTATAAAGAGCTTTCTTTGCACAAAAGCACTAAGTGTGTAAAGAGAGAGCACTTTACACAATTGCACGAAGCAAAAGATATTATTTGTCCTTATTTTTATTTATTTTTTGAGCTAACTTTTATCAAAAGGCTATTAAATATAATTCTTCTCAGACTTCTGTTGGGTGAATGTTGGATGTACTTCGTTCAGTTACGTATTGCTATTAATATTTTTGATAATTAAGACTCTTAATTCGATACTTTTAACCAATATCGGAATTTTGTGTATATCAAAATTATCGAAGAATTTAAGTACTTTTGCATGTAGGTCAAGTATCTTATAGATGTATCCAAGTATCCCTAAGATTTCATGAAATATATTTATGTGATTAAATGACATAATTTGGCATAAACATTTGTCATTCTTAAATGCATATCCTTTTATATGCTTACTATCAAAATTTTAGAAATATAAGAAAAGTAAAGAGGGTGGTGATAATATTCTTGGCTCTAATCAATATATTCTTGAATAAACCATGATTTTAGAAAACATAATTGAATAAAACTTCTGAGTATAAACTTTTTCCTGTGAAATTTGGACAAAATACTGCACTTTACTTGTATTCTGGACTTTTACTTTTACATTACGACCCCCCCCCCCCCCCAATTCCAGAGATAAAATCGCTGGT
>BGPR01001120.1:171553-243908 GCA_013235015.1 Araneus ventricosus
ATCTCAGTGATGTTCAGTAAATATGTTTTAATGTCTAATTTTTGTATTTTCTGATGCCCCTGATGATGTTAAACTTGTTTGTTAACTTTTAATGTAAATGATTTAATAATAATTTAACTATTTTTTCTTATTTATGCATACTGAATTATAAATAAGTTATTAATTATATATGTAATATGTCATCATATTGCATGTTCTGATGTTTTACTTCTTAAACGTCTTTCTAGTATATAAATTAGCATAATTTTTTGCTTCGCTATGATTTCAGTCTTTTTTTGCTTTTTTTTGCCAATCTTATCCCTGCAAGAAAAGATGTCTTGAAGTATTTGCTTGTGTTATCTTATACAGATTTGTGCCCTGATTGTGGCAGATTGTTGCAGATCATCTGTTGTAACAGAAGTTACACAAAGTTTTTTTTACTTAATTATTTTTAATAAATTTCCTGTAATATACAGACATGACCTTTTCCAGCGAGCGTGTGTTCACCTTTTGACATGAATTATCGAGATCGATGCAAATCTGCATTACAATTTTTTAATGTGTTGGGGAGCGTGCTCAGAACAAAAACTAAGTCGCATTCAAATAATGTCAGATTTGATAGATAAAGATCAGGAGAAGAATGTATATTAAACTTATACTCAATTAGGAGTGTTAAATACAAAATGATGAGACAAAAAGTAGTCTTTTGAATATTTTAGAAAAAAAATTTTTATGCTTGATGCCATGATAGTAACTAGGAGAACTTGATAGTACGAAAATAGCTATATGAGAAAAAAATGAAAAAAAAATTTGCAGTTTGGATGAGTGTGCGTAGAAACTTTATTGAACAAAACAAAAAAAAGGGTTGCATACAGTGTTTTAACATCGAAAAACATGTGAACATTATAAAAACAATGAAAAATCTGTGTTTACTTATGAAAAGAAGACTCGCGAAGCAAAAACAATTTTAAGACGGGTCCCAAAAGTTTGCTATATTCTGGACTGCATTCTTCTTATTCTTAATTTAACTCCTTCCGGTAAAAAGACAAGTATAGCTCGTCATGGTTTTTCATGCTGTACAGTATCATTCTATTATTAAATTTTAAAGGAAGAGGTTAAAATGTAGCTGAAGTTTAAGCACATGGCCACCAATAACCTTATAATATTGCTTTCATTTGCTAGTTGCAAGTAGAATAATTACATGTTTTTTCCCATTGGTAATATCGGAATATTTAGCTGTAGGTAATATTGAGTGAACAATTAGAATTTCAGCTGAATGTTAACATTACATAAGTTGAAGAAATATCATTCCACTTTTCTTCCTTTTTTTATAATTGACTGTATTTCTATTTATAGCTTCCATGGAGCATTGTGTTATTCTTTGAGGTCGGATATGTGCGAGTTTCTCATTTTTACCAGTTTTTCGGTTCTTGTATTATGCCTTACTTCATTAATCAAGTTATTATATATATTGGAACTTGTAATGTCCAAAAATTTTTGAAGATACTTGGAACTTGCAGCATTAGTTATATCAATAGAGCTGAAATTTTATTGCATAAATGAAAAAAATTTTATATTTTTGAACTTTGCTTACTTAACATTACTACCTAATAATTATGGTTGGAGGGGGGGAAAACCTTAAATTAATTATTGGTTATCCATTAAAATGAATTATTTTGTAGAACTTTTATGAGTGAAGGTTAATTTTTAATAATCTCAATTTTAGGTACAAAACCATTAGATTATAATTCTTACTTCAAAGTTGTTGCAACTACTCCAGATGGAGAATATCCTTGGCCGCAGCAGGAACCTCCTGAACCTTCACCACCCCCACAACCAAAAAGACCAACACCCGTTCCTGTGTCTCATTCATCATCGGAAGAAGTTAAAGAAAAAAGGCGCACTACATCTATATCTAAAGATTCATCACATGAGCATTCAGGGTAAGTGGCTTTATTTTGCATGAATAATAATGTGGTTTGAATGTAAAAAAATTTATGTACCTCATGTACAAACTTTTTATCTTACTGTGTTTAAGAAAACAAGCCTCCTTAAAACCTTGTTTTAAGCATGAATTTTCGGCATCTTTATTTTATATTATTTACCAATTTTATAGAAAAAATCCATCTAAAAATTTATTTTTTAATGCTATATGTCTTCAGAGGGTTAAAATTTTGAACGATTAGTTTTTGACTCTTTTCTTAAGGCTATACCAGACTGCAGAGTTGTGGGTGCATTTTCTGTCTACCAGGGGAAATTCCACTTGCCAAAAGTTTATAGCATGTGGCGCATAGAGACAACCGGTCAAAAGGATGTTGGTAATCATGCATTGTATTCAATTGGCTTAAAAAAGTACACGATAGTGACGGAAAACTGTCGGCAGCAAAAATTCAAACCAATCGGGTGTGACTTTGATGGTGACGTAGTTCACTTTCCATGATGACCGAAATCCTGCCTGACTGGTTGTCTCAATTCGTCGCGTGCTACAAACTTTTGGTGAATGGAATTGCCTCTTGGTAAAATGCAAACACAATGCTGCAATCTGATATAGCTTTTATATAATCTGTTTCAGATGTCATTTCCTTTTTTACTTTGTTTAAATCTGTGGTTCTAAAAATATGTTTGTCTACTTCTTGGGTTTTTATTTCTCTTTCTATATTTTTAATTATTGCTGTAAGCTGGAGTTTTCAACAATTTCTGTGAATACCCCCCCCCCCCCGACCCCCAAAATGATTTTTATGTTGGACGAGATAAAATAACAGCATGGGAAAAATGAGAGATTTCTAACTAATGTACGAGTTTCTGTAAAAAATATAATAATGAAACTCCCTGGAAACGCAGCTATTTCAAGAGATGTTAGTACACTGCTGGAATCTTGGAAATTTCTGACGCCTGATGAAATGGTGAAATATTTAGTGAACTGCACTAACATTTACATTGCATCAATTTCGGATAGTTTTTCACAAAAACGAGATGCAAAATCTACAACTGAAGCTGAAATGAAAGCGTTTATAGGACTTTCATATATTTGTGGTGTTCACAAGTCATGTTGTGTGAACATTACTGATCTCTGGGCAACAGACGGCACAGGAATTGAAATAATTCACACTATGTCTTCCAAACGTTTTCTTTTTCTACTCGGATACATCCGTTTCGATGGCATTCATGATCACCAGAGCAGAAAAGATATTGAGAAATTGGCTCCAATAAAAGAATTTTTTGAAAAATTTGTTGATAATTGCCATAAATGTTATAACGTAGGAGAATATATGACAATAGATGAGCAGCTGCAGCTGTTTAGAGGCCGGTGCCCATTTAGGTAGTATATTCCCAAGAAGCCAGCGGAGTGAAAATCTTCGCATTTGTTGATTCGAGAGTGTTTTTTACTTGGAAAATGAAAGTATATACTGGACAGCAACAAACCAGTCCATTCCAGTTAGAGTCCAACCAAACAGTCCATTCCAACAGTCCTGGTAGTGTTGTAAAACATTTGATATCACCCCTGTATAATTCTGGGAGAAATTTAACAGTGGACAATTGGTATATGTCGTATCCACTTTCCTTAGAACTTTTGAAGAAAAAAATTACTGTTGTACTGATTACTGAAAGAATAAAAAGGAAATTCCTCCAATACTTTTGGATTCAAAAAAAGAGAAGTCTGCTCTTCTTTGTTTGTGTTTCAAAAGGATACAACCCTTGTGTCATATGTGCCAAAGAAAAACAAGAACGTTCTTTTACTCTCTACAATGCAGAAGGACAATGCAATTGATTCATCTACAGGAGAATCTAAAAAGCCCGAAATAATAACCTGTTACAACAAGACAAAAGGTGGAGTAGATGTTGTCGATGAAATGGCTGCCTCTTATTCAACTTCTCGAAAAACTAAACGTTGGCCGATGGTTATTTTTTTATTAATTATCAATATTTTTTTCTCTACTCGACATTGCTGCTATAAATGCGAGAATAATTTTGCTATCCATGTAAACTCCACCATCTCAATATCAAAGCAGACAAACTTTCTTAAAGCATTTGGGTTTGTAGCTTGTCGAAGATTACAGAGAGAATAGGAGCCTCCGAGCAATGCTTCCAAAAAGTATAAAAGGAAAATTGAACCCAGAAAAAGAAATGGAACCCCTTAATAAGAAGACAAAAACAGTTTACAAAAGGTGTGCTGAATGCCCAAATAAGAAGCACCACAAGACGTGATTACTTGTGAAAAATGTCAAAAGTATATATGCATGGAGCGTATGGCTTCAGTTTGTAGAAAATGCATGAATTAATTGTAAGCAGTCTTTCTTTGCATTAAAAATGTTATTATATGTATTTTCTACTTTAATTTAGTCATAAAAATTATTTTCCACACCATTTATGATTGTAAGGAGCAATGAAAAACGTTCAAGTACGATATTCCCTGTACGCCTACTACCATTGTTTTTTTTTTCGCACACTTGCTCATGGGTTAAGTTCTTAGTTGGCTGATTCATGCTTTTTGAAACTTTTATTTTACCACAAAGAAAATCATTCATGATACTACTCTTCAAGCATCTATTATTTTTTTAAACATTTAATTTCATATTTGTGTGATTAAATTGATGTTGTATGTGAAATGCTAAATTTTTAAATATGGTTCATAAAGTTGCAAATTTAGAATTTTATTGAATAATCATTGAAGTATATTATTCTTGAAAATATAGAAATTTCATAATCTATAGTAACAAAGGGTAACATTTATATTAATTGAACTTCCAATTTGTTCAGCTAAATCGGAGTGCATTAGTTGACTGTTCAGTTCTGTTTCAAGCTTAAAATGTGCCTGTCATATGAACTTGCATCTGAGTTTCTTTATCACTGGGTTGCAGTTTTTTCTAAGCATGTTTCGTACTGCAAGCATTCTGAATTGCGTAACATTCAAAATGAGGATACATCTTGTGTATGTGCCTTTTATTAACCACATATTTTTTAAACATGATTATTGTGCATTAAATGTGTGAGAAATTTGTAGGCAAAAAATTTAGCATCCAAATATCACCCAGTTTCTATTGTGGTGTCCTTATCTTTATTTCTTAAAGATTTTTTATTTATTTTCTAGGACTGGAACAAGAGAAGTACATAATAAACTCGAAAAGAACAGGTCAGTATAATTTTTTCCTTTTTTTTTTCTGTAATTTAAATACAATTATATTATAATTTGCAAGGATTGCTAATTTTATGTGTCTGTATAAAACTTATGCTATTAGGTTAAATCACTTCTGAATTAAATTATCAACAAGGGCTCATATATTTAACAAAGCACTTGATCAATATCTGGGTATCTGGTAACAACAACAAAAAAAAAAAAAGCAACACCCACCCTTATCAGTTCAGGTTTTAAGAAGGGCTGCATATGCAAAATAAAGCTCCACTTTAAAATGCTATGTGAATCGGACTAAGCAGTATATTTATTTTGCTCATATGTAAATTTGATTTTCTTAAAACTTTTCTTTTAGTATTCCAGAATTCTGTTATATGTTCTGGCATCTGTGTCTTCTGTTTTCTTGTTCATGATGCGTTTTAATGTTCATGTTTATATGTTGATGTGATGTGAAATTAAATGTTTGTGTTCATGAAATATAGCAAGTTATATGGCGAACCCAGCTTCAATATGGAGAAATACAGTTGAATTTTTAAATCTGAAAGGGATGAAAAATAAAATTCTGCAATGCATATTGGATTGTTTCAAATTTTCAAATGTACTTGGAGTTGTAAATCATTCTATATAAATACTACCCATGTTAATAATTCATGATTATAGATTTTAAATTGAAGTTAAGGTGTTGATTGAAACACTTCTCTTCATTAATTAGCACTCTTAAGCAGATACATTCATATAGATTTTTGCCATTGGTTGTTATAAAAGAAAGAAACACTTTAATATTTTGAAACCAAGTTTTATACATTAACCAAATCCAATTTCTTAAAAAAAATTAAAAGGGACTTTTCTTCCATTTTTATTTTTAATTAATCTTCTATTTTGCTTTTCTTGGAATTATGCAATACCTATATATTTTTAACAAAAACTAATAAATAAGTATGCAAATATACATTTTTTAATAGGAGAGCACATTTAAAGGAGTGTTTTGAAATGTTAAAGAAGCAGTTGCCAAATATGGATGATCGAAAAACTTCAAATTTGAGCATCTTGCGGAATGCAATCAGATTTATTCAGGTAGGTTTGTAAAGAGAAATATTTTTTAGGTTTAAATCTATTTGGAATACATTTATATAAAATGTATGAAAAAAAAACGAATTTCTTGTTATTTATCAATGTGTCGCATTTAATAAACATATATAATATAGTAGAGTTCCGCTAATCCACTATGGAACTGGACCCTGTCTGGTTCATTGAAAGTACGGATTAAATGGAATTTACTTTAAAATACACATTATTCAAATTTGAAATGAATAAAACTTTTAAAATCTATGTTTTTCTTTAAAAATACATACAACTCTTTTAAAAACATACAGAAAACACTATTTGCCAATTATTATTTTCGTACTGACCTCTCGCTAAAATTAGCATATATCCTGTTCTATTTTTAAAAAAAAATCCCGTCCGGATTAACCAGATGTCCCAATTAGTGGGACTCTACTGTATATCTAATTTATTAATAAATAATAATTAAATAAGATTTATTTTTAGTTATATTAACTAAATATAATAATTATTTAGTATATAATACAGTAAATAATAGTAGTTATATTAATACATTAAGAAATAATATATTCTTAAATAATTAACATGTATATATTTATTATTATAAATAAATCTCTTTATAAAATAAGCTTTAATTTTTTATTTGAAAAATCTTATTTTTATTATTGTATCATCTTTTTTAATGTATATAATAAGAATTAACTGTGTACTTGAAATTTTAAAATGCTTTTTAATCAAATTCATTTACAATACATGGTCAGTACTTCTAAATTGATATGGTAGTGGCATTTTTTAAATGTAATTACATTAATGTACTGAGCAAATAATTATATGCTGAACTCCCTATTAAATGCCTCTGGAGTGAAAATTATTTACAGGTAAAATTTTGTAGATGTGTCTTTTTAAGAAATAAAAGATGAATTATTAAATATTCAACTTGTCTATTAAAATTATTTTAAAAAATGATTTTAACTGTATTTCAAAGTTTATTACTTGCATATGGATAAATATTGATACAAAAACACAACCATCTTTACTTAAAGCATCCATGATCAGCAAAATGTGTCCTGAATCAAATTTTTCTCAATGTAAAATAGCTTAAATAGTGTTGGATCACTTGAAGAAGAGAGAAGCAAACTCTCTCTAGCTCCCCCAGTGGCATTTTCTTCATCCTATTTGGAGATTATCTATATATTGTTGTATTTTAGAAACTGTGATTAGATTCCATGTTTTATACTTTGGTATATACTTCTGTTAGATTTAATACTTTTAGCAAATATAAGAAGTATTCTGACTTTTCATAATTTCGGTTTGAAAGTTTCTAGTATAACATGTTTGTAACAGTTGCTGAATACGTAAAATCGTATGAAATTAGTGCTATTCTCAAACTAAATATTGTCAGCATTGTTTTAATAAATGTATTTTAATTTTAGAATTTCTTTATGATCTTATCTTTATCAATTGTTTTTGGACTTCTTCATTTGGAAGCAACTCGGAATTTAAAATACATAACAGATAATTATTTTCATTTTTTAAATTCATTTGCTTACCTAGTTAAAATGAGACCTTTTTTTTTTTTATTAATCTGAACATTCTGTTTCGCTGGAGTGGTTTTATTCTGTTTAAATTAACCTTTTTTAAAAATTTTATTCCAACTATTTTCAGAACATTGAATTGTTCCCGAGATTAATTTCTTTTCTAAAACCTGAATATTTTTTTTAAAAAATTGCTTTTTGCTAATGGATTGGTTTGCTATAGCTTTAGAATTATTATATTCTAACAATTTTCTTTTTAATTTTAACTTTTTTACTTAACTTTTCTTTTTGCTACTTTTATTTTTCTATTACTTTAATAATAGAGAAATTTATACTGTACTATAGAGTGAATGTACAAACTTTATTTCTTTTAATTTTTCCGTATGGCATACAGAAGTTTTATCATTTTTTTTTTCTTCAAAAAGAATCTTTCCTTTTACTCCTTTTTTTTAGTTTTGTAGGTTTGTGATTAAGTTTCAAGAAGCCATGTATGTCAAAATTCTCAGTTATTGTCTTGTAGCATATGTAAAATAAGCTCCCTTAAAGATTAGTTAAGTAAAGAAATCAACTAGAAAGTTGAAATTCTTAACATTCTTTGAATTTATTTTTAATATACTTGTTAATTTTTTTAGAAAACATTTAAAACTGTGTATATTTTCCATTTTAATCCAAATTGACTTTGTATTATTTTACTTCTTTATATTATAATTTGAATAGTATTTTTCAAGTTTTGAAATGGTTCTAGAAAATGCTGTATTAGAAAAACTTCTGGGTTCATATAAGATTTTTTTATAGCAAAAACCACTGATGCAATACTGGAATGTGGTTCCATTTGCTTAATTTTGCAGCAATCATTGGTGTATCTCATTAAATTTCAATTTTATAGACTTTTTAAAAAAAGATATCAAGGTATTGTTGAAATTGGTTTTATTCAATGCTGTTATAAATAAGCCAATCCAGTTTTATTAATTGAATATGCGTATGTTAAACAGAAATAATGACAGTTAATCATCTTATAAATTTTTGTATTGTGCAATTATAGAATTTAAAAAGAAAGGAGAGAGACGCTGAGCATGAGCTGGAGCGTTTGGCTCGAGAAAAAATATCATTCCAACAGCGCCTATCTACTTTGAAGAAGGAAGCGTCTAATCACCTTGAGGCATACATGGAAGGAAATAACTTGGCACTTCAGGATGATAATGATGAAACCACTACAACAGCTTCAGGTATAACAACATTCATAAGTTAATAGATTTGTTTCCCTTTAATATGAAACTTAATGTAGTTTTGTCATTTTTATAAGATTTTGAAAAGAAGAATCTTGGTTATTAATTGGGAAAGGTATTATGCAATTCAACCAATTTTATGGATTTGCTATTTTGAACATGCGTAAATGTGTGTAGTTTGCTGTGCAAAATTGAAACAGTTCCAATCTATTGCACAGCAGAATACTTATTATTAATATTTATCGTAACTTGGAAGAATATATAATTTGAATTTTTTCTGTAATATTTTGTAAAAACGTTTATATCAAAGTGAACAATTTAATTGATTTATCTGCATTAGATTTTTATTTGCTGAAATATGCTGTTTAATATTTTGGTTCTTATTTGTGGAAAAAAAATATTGTAATTGTTTATGATTGCATAATTATTATATTTCAGTTTACAATCTTAAATTATGAGTGTTGAAATTCTTAAATGTAAAAATTATACAAGTATGAGTGGCTTGAAGAATACAGCTATTTTTTAAAGGATGATTCTGACCAAGATAGAATATATTGTAGAATATATATGTGGGAATTCTGTCCCAAGTTAAATGATATGTATGAAACATATCTACTTCTTCATTGTCATTTCATTCATCTTTTTTTTATTTTTTTTTATCAAGATGCGAGACTTGATGCAAAAAAGGATATTTTATGGTTTTTGTTTGCATTTAATATCTCAAACAACACAAAATATAATTCTTTGTCATTTAAAGCATTTTTCTGTTTGAAAGTATGTGCATATCTTTAATGTTTAGAAATTTAGCTATTGGGTCGCATTTAGAGTGGATACCTTTTGTATATTGCTGAGAAAATGAAAAAAAAAAAAAAAAAACTTTGATCTCACTCATTAGGCATTAAATACTAGGTTTTAAATTATTATTGGATAAATAGTTTTTAAAGGGTTAAAGTACTGAAGTAATTCTAGAAGAAATTACAAGCTACTTTTAAAATTTTTATCTTTTTAAATGATATAGAGGGTCCATCAGTGAATGATTTAGATGACTTGGATCTTCCAAGTGCATCGGCTGCAACCTCTGATTTTGCTAGCTCATCTTCATCTTCAACTACCAACAGTGTACTTGTTGGACCAGTTCCTTCAACTGCTGCAGTTTCTTTGGGTAATAAATTGCTGCCTGTTTGCATGAAATTGTTTTTATGTGTAATAAATTTGGGTTATAACTAAGAAATAAAATGGCTGCAGTTTGTAATTTATTCTGTTTTAACAAGAGTATTTAAATCTGTTTTTAAATGTTATTTGCTTATAGACTCTGAATCTCATGAATTACTGTAAATCAAAATTGTGCATGTTCTTAAACCCATTTGTTTTAGAACTTTTTAACATTAAAATATCTGTTTGATGTTTTTAGAATTTTTCTTGGGTTTTTAGCTTATAAAATCTACTTCTGGTAGATTTTATAAGCTTGCTATTTCCTGTCTTAAATATTTTCACAATTGTTAGAAATATTGTATGTGTTCAGCATGCTATTGCTTCTATTTTTTTCTCTCATTTTAATGTGTTTTGTGTTTGTGTGCTGTATTCTTTTACTTTTAATATTATATGTATTTTTTTTAACTACTGCAATAAACATTTATTTTTTTTAAAAATTTTACTTTGTAATGAGTGCACTCTTACAAAAAAAAAAAGTACAAAGTTCCAAAAAACTGTATATTTGTACAACAGTGTGAATAAAGAAGTGTAAGTTTTAAAACAATATTTCCTTCTTTCAAATTGACATAATAGATTGTTTGATCTTCAGTTACTGCATCCATTAGGCCACTGCCACATGCCTGATTCTTCGCCGTTGTCTCGCAATAGTCTCCTGCATAAGAATTATTGATAGAATACTGAATGGGGGAAGTTCAGCATTTAAAATTTTTTTAAAAATCTATTTTAGGCTGCTTTAAAATGAACATTAAAAAAAATTCTACGCTGTTTTGATTTTTAAAAATTTGCAATTAAAGTTCGTCTCTGAGATTTGGCGGGGAAAACAATCTATTCTAGCGTGAAACAGATCTGACGTCATTGTTGCCCATACATCAGTGAGCTTACACTTATTTCCCGTTCACTCGCCATAGAAATTTTGTTGTCTTTTCTGTATTTTTTCCGACTATCGCATCAGATAAAATGATGTTGAAAAGAAACAAGTATTGTATTGCTCCTAAATGTGTTAATACAACTATAACTGCACCCGATACATTATTTATCAATGTGTCAAAAAATGATTTTCTTCACAAAAAGTGGTGTAAAGTGATGAAGAGATATCCGAAATTATCAGAAAGCAGCATTCGCCATGTCTGTGCAGATCATTCTGATGCGAGTAATTAAGATATATATTCAAAATTGTATATCATGAAGCACAGTAAAAAAATAGCCTTGAATTCGTTATCTGTTTTGAATATCAGGCGAGATTAGCAGCAAAAAATAAATAGTTATTTATAAAGTAAGTAGTGATAAGTAGTTTGTTATTTTCCCATGTATTATCCTTCTTTTCTTTGATTACATGAAATTTATATTTTAAGAAACCAGTGTTCCCCATAACAATATCGGAAACCACTGTCAAAAACAACTTTGAATTCAATATCTGTTTTGTTTTGAAAAGAAGCATAAGGTGAGGTTAGTGGCAAAAAGGAATAAATATTTTAAAGCAAATAGTTGAATTTAATCAGTTTTTTCCCTCTATTCCCCCCCACTTTTTGATTACATATACATTATATTTTAACCCTTTAAGAGATTTTATTTTAGTGCATAAATTATTTTAATGGATATTGGAATAAGTTTAAATTCATGACTTTCTTTATGATGAAATTCATTTTCATTTGAAGTGCAGGTAAATAATTCGCAGAATTAATTCTTGATCCAAAATCAATTATTTAGATTCAATAAATATATTCAAATCAGTTTTCAAAAAGTCGATCCTAGTTCAGTCGCATTTGGTGTTTGAATATTATTTTAAATTATTTAGGTTTCTTTATATAATTTATTTTAACCGGATTTTAATTACTATTACCTAGTATCTTAAAATTAATACTTGTACAAAGGAAATAATTTATATACTTCACAGCATAGTAATATAAAACTATATAAAATGAAATTAATTTTTCAGAGGCACATGTATTTTTAAAAAAAATTATGTATTTTAATTTATTTTGAGCAAAATTTCTGAAATTAGTATATACCTTTTTCTTTCTCTCTCTCTCTCTCTCTGTGTGTAGGCATGCAAAATTTGATACATCATGCAAAAGCAGGTTTTTAGTTTTTCTCTTTCTTGTGCGACAGAAATCGCATCTTTTCGGAATGTCCAATGGCCCCTCTTCAATTTATCGCTGCCTGATGCTTTTGAAAACCTGTCTATTGTGTATAGTATAGTTTCTTTCTGATTACTGAATGTACTTGAGGGAAGGTCTGAAAATTTTTTCTTCGTGAGATAATATATGACTGGGAGAGTTTTTCCAGGTGCACTTTTGCCCCAACTTAGGCCCCGGTGCACATTTGCGATTTGGGAAATCGCAAAATCACTTTGGCAATTTTTTTCCCCAGTCGCAGGGAAAGTTTGTCGCAGAAGTGAATTTCCACTGGGGGCATGTGAAGACCGACTAGGTCTTCTCAATGAATTTCATTCCATTTATGGCTTTTACCAAAAATGACTGGTTTATTGCTTTTACGACCCAAATCGCAAGAGTGCACCGGGCCTTACTGTCCATTTGCCGCCGTTTTGTGTCCAGTTCCTTTGTCGGAACTGAATAGTGCACATACTGACAACAAATTTGTGTTGCTTCCTTTGAAAGAAAGCAAGGAGGAGAGTAGAATTTTGTTGATAGAAAGTCAATAGCCTTTTTTGTTCCAACGTTTTCAAAGAGATCCATAAAATTACTAAAAAAGAGTTTGTCACATTTGAGTGCTGATTGTGAGAAAATATTTCTATTACATTCACAGAAATGTGCATTCTTTTAAGGCATTTAAAAAAATAGGCTAAGATACCTCCGAATATAGCTGAAAGTTTCATACAAGTCGTGGAAGAGTCCCGGGGGATACGTAAGGACCGTTAAGGGGCGGTAGGACATATGGCGACCAAACCCCTTATGGAAAAACTAAAGGCAGAAAATTTTTTTTCTGTAAAATATTTTATTGACAGATGATAGGACATCAACTATGTATTTTTTTCATTAAAAAAAATTTTAATACAGTGCCCCTCAAATGTTTAAGAAACCATTGTTCCCCCATACCAATATAAGGAAGCACTATAAAGAAGAGCCTTGAATTCCATGCCTGTTCTGTTTTTAATATAAGTATGGTGGAACCTCTCTTAATGAGCATAATTCATTCCAGAATCTAAACCTATAATGTCCCATTACAGGCCACAGAAATTTCCAACACTCGGAGTGCAATGAAATTTATACAGGACCAACTTCATAACAGTCCTTCCCCATATGCAGAAAGCTGCATTTGAATATACTTCAGAGTACTTAATTTAGCAAGACTTGCGGATATTTAAATAACTAAATGTCATTTTTTGGAAGATAAATAAAGTATTAGTTCAGTGGACATTAAGTCGCGATCAATGTTGACTTTTTTTATTTTTTTTCCTATTTCACTTATAATATTAAATTTCTACTAAATAGGAATCTTAAAATTGGGAAAAAAAGAAATCGTAAGACAAAAAAGTAGAAATCTTTCCATTGTGCTATTATTTTTCGTATCTCAGCCATAACAAAAGTAGAGTTTTTCTTGAAATACATTGCCATCAATGTGGAATCAATCCTTGGCAAATTATCCGATTTCCCTTGTATGAAACCAATATCCATTATGAAATTAAACGTGAAATAGTAAAAGAAAAGTCGAAAACTCCACTTCTAAAATGCAAGCCACTTCTAAGCCTGAAATCGAAACATGCCACAAAAGTCAAGAAACAGAAGTATGCAATGCGAAGAAGGGCAATGATGGCGTCAAAATCTACTCGGCCAATGAGAGTGCTCTTCAGATTGCATCAATGTTCCTGCTATTTCAGCACATCCAGGGTTCGTACGCGTCCTTAAAAGTCCTTACTTTTACATTTAGTCCTTAAAAGTCCTTACAAATCCTTATTTTTATGCCCCATTTTAAAAAAAGTCCTTACTTTTTACTCTGTCATTATTAAAAAATTTAAAATTTCACGGGTTATCGTTTTTCTAATTCCTCCTTCTCGGCGGCTCTAATCTCGGTCGCCGTGGCTCTAGTGGAATGGGGGGGGGCACGGCTCACGTTCTACGAATCCATATCCATTGCATACACTTTGGGAAATAAGGGAGAAGTTACAGATGGCCTTTATTGGTCCATGGTTCCATAGGAATGATTGTCAAAAGTGCTGTTACCATTTTTAGAACAGTATCAAAGTGATAAACCTTTACTTCCGTTTTTTTGCCAGTAATGTATTAAAACTTGGTAATGATTGCATTCAAAATTTCGAAACCAGAGAATGAAGGAATTGAGAAACCTGAGACTTTATGCAAATTCAACTTCAGTGACCCAAACTTGTATAATGATAAAAGTTAAGTGTATTTAGGATTTGCTGCAGAGCAACTGATAAAAAAAAAGATAAAAAATAAGGAATTAGCAGACAAGGATGTTTTCACACTCGGACAGGATAGTCGGAAAAACATCATAACAATGATAAAGCAATTCATGCAGAAATGTCCTGTGAATTACGCACTACTAAGACCTGCGATTTGCATTGATCCACGAATATTGGCTGGATATCCCGAAAAAGCACAGGAAAAAATGAAAAAAGGTATTGATTGTATTGTCGCAAAATAAACGTATTTTGGAAAAAGATTGCGACGAAATTTTGTTATTCTATGCAGATTTTCTGTTAAATATTGCAAAGCTAAATTCATTTGAATTTACTTTTTTCAATCCAAAGAGTGATTTCCTTGATACTTTTTTACAAACTTATTTAACAATAATCATTATGAAAAAGTTTGGAAAATTATCAAAATGGTATTAATACTGTCACACGGACAAGAAGGTTTTTCGGTGAACAAGGCCCTGGAAATAGAAAATTTAAAAGACACTTCATATATTTTACAGCGTGTAAATCATGAATTTATTAAGCTGTCTGGGGCCATTTATGACTTAAAAATTACTAAAGAAATGAGTGCGGCTACCACCTCAGCTAGAGCAAAATACATGCAGTATTTAGAAAGTGAAAGATCCAAAGAAAAGACTGAAACAAAACAACTCAAACGAAAAGCTCTAGAGGAGGAAATAGATTTTTTAAAACAAAAGAAAATGTTCCTCCAAACGGTCATGCACCAAACAAATGAGAAAGAAAATGATTTAGCTAATGAGGCTGAAAAATCAAAGGACATAAATTTATTTATTCAATCACATGAACTAAGAAAAACAATTTCTGAAAAAGAAATTAAAATTTGGATGTAAAATTTAATGAAAAGAGTTTGGAATTAAAAGATATTTAATTTGATTACCAGTTTCATGGGGTTTTTTTTCATCAATTTATTAACTAATATTTTTAGGAGTTTTGTTGTGTTAAATTTGTAATGTATCTTCTATGTTTTATATTATAATTTATCATCTAATAGGTTGAATTTGCAAAAATGAGACATTTCATTTAAAAATGCGTGCAAAAATTCATTAAGTTTATTCAATTTAGAGGTCCTTATTTTTTGGTTTTTCAGTCCTTAAAAGTCCTTGATAGTCCTTGATTTTCTTTTAAGGAAATGTGTACGAACCCTGACATCTTTTGCCCTCAATATTTAAAAAAAATTTTATGTAAAATTTCGCTTACATATTTAGAATTAGAATTTTTTCAATAAATAATGATTGCTTTCACACATTTTTAAAAAATGCTGAACTTCCCCATTGTAGGGGTGGGCAGACTCCTCTCTTTTTGCTGTTTGCAGGGAATTCAATCATTGCATTCTGACAGTCACCATTAAGGAATGCATTCTGGTGCATTTTTAAGCTGTTTTTTTTGTGTGGTAAACAGTCGCATCTTGCAATGCGTGCTCTGTTGCAGGATGCAAGAGAGCTTTTAGCAAACTAAAGCTGATACTTTCATACCTTAGAGTTTCAATGGGACGAAAAAGACTGTGAATAGAAAAAACAGAAGCAGAAAAATTGACTTGAGAATAAAATTATAAGCATTTTTGCTTAATTTGCAAGTTGAGATAAATGGAATGAAATTTTATTTATGTATTTCTATTGCATCAAAACTTTCACACATGCATCTGTTTGAATTCACCACTCTGTTGCACTAGAAACAAACTACTGAGCTTGCATTTAAAAAAAAAATGTACGTATGGCTGGCTGTGGTTTGGATCCAACTGTCACAGAACAACGTCAAAGAACTGCTTGTGTGGCCGTATCCTTAAAGTTTCAGAGCGGTCGTTAAAGAATTCACAGATCTATAATTGCAAATGCAACAGTATGGAAAATACTAGGCTATTATATCCTAAAAATTCTTATAGCATATAGCTCCCTGTGGTAAAGTTCTTTTGATTCTTCACTAGTAAAGGTTTATTTTTATGGCAAACTTTGTTCATGGCAGGAATGAATCGGTTATTGTTTGTCTACTTGAATTCTTTTTCTCCTTTAAAAGGAAGAATGTTTTGTATTTGTGAATTCCAGAAGGCTGAGGTATTGCTGTCAAAGGCAGCTCAAGTTGACGGTGTGTCGAAATCTACAAGTGGCCTTATAGCTGAAGAATGTGTTGTCTGTATCATATAAATAGTAATGTATCTGTTAAAGCAGCTGTTTAGAAATAAAACAAATTTCATTTTAAATATTTTTACTATGCAGAAACTATCTGTTTTTCAAACTAAAATTCTGTTTGAATGTATCAGTTACTTTGAAATACATTTGTGTCTTGTTTAAAACTTTAACTAGGTGTATTGATACATCATGTAGCTTTCTCTGTATTGTCAACTTGAGTTGCCTTTGACCATAGTCATATTTGGGGAATGCAAGTTACTAAATTTAGCAGTTGGCACAGAGCCAAAGATTATAAACAGATTTGACACTTGCCAATAGTGGTGCAGCAGTTTTCACAAAAATAGTCAGAGGAGAAAAGCAGTATGGTGCTTGAAAGGAAATGTGAAAATCAATTAGAATGCTGTTAGAGAAATAAAAGCAGAGTGTCTAATGCAAACGATTATGTGGAAGACGATTTAGTGAAAGTGTGTAGGGCCTATGTTAATTGAACCTATCGGTGGCAAATCGGGGGGTGGGTAGGGGACTATCGGGCTACAGTCCCCACCCCCAGAGCTAAACCAAAATTCTTGATATTATTTAAAATCTCTACAAACGTTTATTCTTAATTTTCATTTTAAAAAATAATAAAATCATGACAATGTTGTTTTCTGGCTTGACAGGCTAGAAAATTGTCCTACTTTTCTAGTCATTCCACTTGTACTTGTAGCGTTGACACGGTTGAAAAAATTTTTTGGCTAGTTATTTCATTGTATTTTTTATTAAATTATCGAAAGTATTGTAGTGTTCTTTATTATTCTTATTGTCAGGTGAGGAAAGTCTGTAAAGTGTTTTGGTTTACATAAGACATGAGGTTTGACATTCATCACTACGATACAAAATTTTTATGACCTCAGTCCCACCTAGACCCGAATCCTGGATTGCCCACTGGAACCTATACATGATTTGACCGAAATTTTCTTTTAGATTTGAGGGATAAACCCTTATATACATCTCTTTTGATTTGGTGGTTTATGTATTTTGTATATTTATTTTTTAATTCCTATTTTAGCTTTTACAAAACCTATGATCACAGGTGCTCAGATATCTGTCCCAAATAAAGAATTGGTTGCATCACCTAATCATTTCATGCCTGAATCCCGAATAGTTCCGGAAAACAAGACGACACTATCATCGTCTCCTGTCTCTGTTCAAATAACGTCTGCAGATGGCGCAACTTCAACTGCAACTAGGGTAGGTTTTTATTTCAAACTTTAAAAGTTTTTTTTCTTGTATGAAATAATGGCCGGGTAAAATTAAAACAATGATAGATTTTAAAAAATTTAGATGTACGATTTGAGAGAAAAGTGAAATAAAGAATTTGAGTTTTTGTTTTTAGAGATAATAAATCTGAGCATCTAAAGGATTGAAAATTCATACTTTGTAGAAGCAGATTTAATTAAAAAATGATCTTGGCATATTTTATTGCTGGTAGTTTTTTTTTTTTTTCCAACCACATGAAAGAAGGTGCGAAAAACATTCCATCTGTTTCCTGTCTCGTAGCAACAATAAGTAGTGACCTGAGCATAGTATTTCTTTACACTTCTTGTCATATTTAGCATTATATAAATGCTTTTTTGTCTACATTGCAACCTTAAGACTACCGTCTAGAGCATTTATATCCTCTGTTTGTTATGCTATTACAAGTTTCTAATTTAAGTTGTCAGTCTTTCATTTTTTAAAAATAATTTATAAAAATTAGCTTTAAAGCAGAATACTATTTGTTAATGAGATTACGAAATCGGGATTTAATTTTATATTCTTTTGTTGTTGAATGAATGTGTTAGTAAATTTTATACATGACTCTAGAATATTTTTAAGAATGCACTTCCAGTAAAAAGATCGGACTAAATTACTTAACCCATTCGGTATCAGATGTTGCTTTCAAGGAATTGCATTTCTTATTTCTGTTCGATAAAAAGAATTAAGATTTAAGCCAATGAAATTAATAGTTAACTTGTTGTTAAAAGCATATCCTCCCTCCTCCATATAATGGAAATCACTATATATTGAACTTTTTTCACAAAACTTTGATTTTCATTGGAAAAACAGTTTCTATATATGGAATGAAATTTCTATATAGTAAACGAAAATTTTTGCATAAATAAATTATGTTTACTCATTGCAAGCAAAACGCACCTATAGATTTTTCTAATAAAAAGAAATATAAATTAAATAAGGGGTGAAAACTGCTTCACCGATTCTTACTGCTATAGAAATTCACAGAAGATTGGAATGTTGTTTAGAAAAAAAGCAGTAAACATTTGCCAGTGGGTGATATGGTTATTAGCTGTTTTATGAATCCCTTTCCTAACTTAAACTGAATTTAAAGTAAAAATCTCATTCTATCTTTAGATTTCTAATAGTGAACATGGCTTCTAAATGGAAATCTTTTAAGTATATAGAAGAAGTTCAGCTTAATAAGATGTAGAAAGTAGGATGAAAAAGTATGAAAATTCAATAAGTGGTGGTATAAACAATTTTGAAAAAGTGTGATTCGGTTATTAAAACCTTTTGAAAATGTTGGAAGAGATCAGAGATTTAGGTTTAGAATATTGTGTGCAATTTGCAAATTTCTTGCATATTTTAAAATGAATTTCTTTAATTGAAATTTTTAAAGTCATCTTCATTCTAAAAAATTAACTATGCACAATTGTATTTATTAAAAAAGTGGTAACAAATTTGCAGTAGGTGTCAAATTTTTTTCCCGGGAACTTTCAAGTTTGTATTAAGGAGGTTCAAGTGTGTATTAATTTATCTTGTATTGTATTACTCTATATTGATTTAACATTTTGATGTATCAAACATAGACACAACTAAGGCATGATGTTATAGACGTATTATTTTCTGATTTTTATAATTAGTTTTGCTTGTTTAGAAATGTATTTAATTTTTATTGTATAAAAATGCTGCACTGTCCAACAAAGTTTTGACACATAAATTTTCATCCCTAATCCTATTGAATGTTGGGAAATTTAGACAAAGTTTTGTTGCTAATTGACATTGACTTTTTATTTTTCAGGTTTTTTCAACTGGCAATTTGCATGCAATGACACCGTTATTTGCAGCTTCTAATATGCCCAATATGCAATTAATATCTCAACCTTCAGGCATAAAAGTTATTACTGCTCCGAATTCTATTATGACTTCCAACTCATCAGTTCAACACATCTCAGTCAACCATCATCCACATCACGGCCAAATTCATGTTCTTACTCCCTCCTCGAATGCATCCTATGCTTCGTCCATTGTATCAACAAAATCATTCACAGATTCTCTAGTCCAGATGGCTTCTGGTGGTGCCAAAGGCATACAGAAGCAACATCTGGTGTCAAATCTTTTAGTTTCTCCACAAACAATGGTTGAACTGAGTCATGGTAATTCTGGGAATTCAAACAGTACAAACTTGTCGGATATTACTTCTTCAGGTATCTCCAATTCTCTCAACTTGTCTCAGAATGTGGTTAAAGCAAATTCTGTTCTCTCAGGAAGTATGGCAATTACAGTGAAGAATAATTTGACAAACAACAGCATGTCAACTTCCACACCATCTAATATGATTACTGCATTGCATGTGAGCAAACCTCATTCACAGGTGATTCAGCCAACTCTGACCTCAAGCATCATAACTCAAGGAGGTTGGTATTCCTTTAATTTTCTCGTGATATAGAATTTTGTTCTTAGTGATTAACATATATAGCAATTTTGGTTTTCAATGCTGATTGAAGCATAGAAAATGACATTCAATTTTAACCCTCCAAGCAGCTTATCTTTAGCTCCAAAGCAGTATTAAAATTTATTTAAAAATTCCATTGGTAGATCATTCTTCAGATTATAGAGATACGGTTACATGCCAAAATGAATGGTTTATTTATGTTAAAGGATCATTTCTCTTAAGTGAAAGTTATTAGATCAAATAATTGGAATGTGTGAAGAATTAAACTATAAATATGATTCTGTGTTTTGGCTTTTCAAAAGTTTAAAATAGTTGAATTAAAACATTAGTTGGATGTTGATATCATATTAAAAAATAATTTGTCTGGAAATGTGCATACAAAAATGAACAATAAAGAAATATTCATGCAAGAAATTTTACAATGTGATTCTCAATCTTTGAATGCAAATTGATTTTTAAAAACTTCATTCCAGTCTTTGAAGATTTCCTGTGCTTTACATTTCTTTATTTACTAGATTGTTATAAATCAAATTTTCCATAAAATTTGAAAATTTTTTAGATGAAGGATTTTTGTTTAGTAAAAGTAAATTACTTTTGTGACAGTCTTTTTAATTGCCAAGGGTTTAGGCAGATGAGATTTAAGAAAGAAAGCTGGCGTGGATTATTCCAATTTCAAGTTATATGTTTACATTAATACTACATTATAATTAATTGTACATTGATATGAATACATGTTTGATATAATCAGTTACAAATTCTGTTTACAATCTTTCTCGGTGCTTATGATCAGCCTGTTGAATCCACAGAGCTTTAAAATCATCTTTTTATCTCGAACCTGTTTCAACTATTAATTGAACGAGATATTTTGTTTCGAATTTTTTTTATGTAAAATAGTAATCTTTTTCGATTGAATGGTTGGTTTGGTTATTTTCATTTTTTTTATTCCAGTAAATACTCAAGGCAACAGTTTTTCAAAACTATTTTTCTGCCATGCGTTGCAGTTGTAGATGTGCTAGTAGTGTAATGATTTATTTCTTTTAATAAGGATAATGACAAACAGCCTCCATTATAAAGCACATATGCTGCCATTGCAGATTTTTTTCAGATATGTGTAGTGGAGCCAAAACGCCATTCTGTTTTTTTTTTTTTTCACAATAAATAAATTATTAAATTGTGAAAACTTCCTTAAAACAGCATGTTTTTTGGCATCCTGGTTTAGAGCATCCTGGTACTGCTTATTTTGTGACCACACCACTGGAGATGTGCGACTAACCAGAAGCCTTTGCAAAGGCATCATGAATTGATAAAGATTACATTGAATGTTATACCTATAGGATGAGCAAGTTCAAAGTGCACATTGAATACTCCTGATTTACTTGTAGCAAATTGAATAACTTTAAATTCATAAATTTTCAACATGACCACCACAAGAAACCATTTACTTTCAACAAAACGTCCTTCTGTTGTACAGTTGTTACCATTTCAGTGCAAACTGAAAGTAGACAACTAACTCTGACACTGAAATGTAGGATGCTTCTAGCAACACACCTTGCCTATCAAATGAAACCTCAGATTGTCGCCCTCACAGCAATATGTAGAATTACACTCTGGATTGTTTGATTGCAGAGATATAGCCTTTCGGATTTAAGGTATTCTTTTATCAACATCCTGTATTTGGAATTTTTTAGTATTCATATTTTATAGTGACATTATATTCATATGTTCCAAACTAAAGGTAAAGAGTGCTCTTGTATAGTCTGCTATTTTTTTTCTTGGATGTGATATAAATGCTTAAAATATCATAATTTTCATTCTGTTTTGAGAATTACTGAATGATTATTTTTCCATTAGGATCTCAAGTGAATAATGGTAACCATCATGGAGTCGCTACAAATTTAAAACCTATTACATCAAACCATACAGTGAGATCTTTACCTCATATCGCTGGAATTGCTCATGTTGTTTCACAGTCGCCTATATCTGCTTCTGTGGGACAGATTGTTACTCCTGGAAACCATATGTCTGGTGTTACTCCTCTTTCTGTGGTATCTCACACTGGAGCAGTGATTCAACAGCCTCTCGGAAAAGTAATTTCTCCAGTTTTGAAGCAAGTTAATTCAATTCCTATTTTACCACCACAATTTCTGCAGCAAGTATCTGTCGGGTCTTCAAACCAACAAATTGTAAAACCTGTTGTGGTAGTAAGTATGCCTAATGTTGTACAGAGTGGAAATATATCATCTTTGACTCCAACTTCTCTTGTAACAATGAATGAACAAACTGGAATTGTTCGTGGATCTGTCTCTCAGAAGTGAAGTTTCACTTTATTAGATAAAAGCATTGGTGTGTAAAGTGTTACACTTTTCAAATTTTGGTGTTCAGCTTTTAGAACTAGATCGACGTAGGGTAACTGTCATTTTACACATTTCCATTTGTGGGTGCAAGGAATTCATTTTCATAGTTTTTAAGGCCTTTTTTGGCCATCTTGTAAATGATTTGGGTAACACAATTTTTTATAAACATTGGTTTTCAGATTTTTAGTCCCTTTTGTTAAAGTTCATTAGTAAAAGAAATACTTGATGCTGTGGTGGCATTTTATCATTTTAACTGTTTCATATGTCATTTAAGTGTATAATACCAGTTAGAAGAATTTTTTTATCATGTTGGGTGCCATGATGCTACTTCTCTTTTAGATAACATCTGTTATAAAAATTTTCTAATCATTTGTAGTATATAATGATGCTATTAGATATTTAAAAAATAGTCAACAGATTTATTTTCAAATAGCTATGATCTGCCAGTATTTCTTCAAATTTCTTTCTGGCATATTAAAACAGTCTTATCTGTTACTTGGATCTAAGCAGCATGGCAGCCCATGTTTAAATAACTACCAATGCTAATTTTTACTGCATGTGATCTTAAATGTTTTTACCCAAGATTAATTTTTCCTTTTGTGATAAAAATGCGTGTATTTATTCTCGTTACATTGTGATGTATGAAAATATTAGTTGAATTTTAATACAAAACCCAAAAATGCATCTGTGCTGATTTTAACTCTTTGCAGACCAGTTTCAAGTCTGCTTGGATATTTAAATACAATTTAGCTGCTTGTAAACAGGCTTGTTTGCAAACTTGTTGGCTTGTTAAAGATGCCTTTAGCAGTCATTAACTTTTTTTAAAAAAATTAACTCTCTGCACTCCAATTACTTTAACACTTTACTGTTACAAACTACGATGACATTTATCTATCACGATAAAAGGATTGCTAAATTGCTTAAAGGTTTTCATGTATAAATAACATGGTGTACATAACTTATTTTTTGGTTTGTTATCTAAATCTAAAAGATATGTGTAATTCAGTGTTGCTATTGTGGAGCTAATGGAGTGCAGAGGGTTAATGATCATCTTGTTATTGCTTGGATTGCAAAGAGTTAAAAAAATGTGTTTTATCTTTAATGTCTGTGGATTTTATTAACAATGTCTGGTATTTAAGTGAAAAAATTGCAGAAATGTTTTTAATTTACACATATATTGAACCTTAACTTTTCTTATTCAACAGTTTTAATGTGTGCAATATATTAATAGTGTTGTTAGTGTTTATTTGAGTACAATCTTGAGGAAAAGAAAATGGATGAGTAGGTGGGGTTTTTTTAATCTCTTTCTCCCCTACTGCTGGCTATAGTCGGCATCTCTAAAGCAACCCACAGAGACGAACTCTGGCTATAGCCGGCATGCTTGATGTGACTTGCAGAGATGAGCACTGGCTATAGTTGGCAGCATGCATTCGAACATTAATTAATCTTTGGATTATATAATATATATTAATTATGTTTTAATTATAATAATTGTCTATGTAGAAATTATGAATATATTGTTTTAAACAAAAGTCTTTTCTTCCAAGAGCATGTCAAGATGTTGTTCAGGTGTAAGACGTAAACCTAAACTCCGAAGTCTGTCCACACGCAATGTGTACACTTTGGATGTGGTGTCCGGTTCAGTGGTGGCATTTCAGCGGAGTGAACTGCTGTAGCGAAAGGGTTAAATATATTAAGAGGATCTAGATTTTGATTATTTTATAGTTAGTATACTAAAATGCTGGCTGGCAAAGATATTTGATTATTCTTATTTTCTTTTGATAGTAAAATTGTATTTTTCACTTCCTTTATTTTTTTTTATTGTCCATGTATGGGTGTTTTGAGAGTGTTCCCAGGTTTCTAAGTTGTCTGATGATAAGCTAAAATTTATTTTTAAAAATAATTTTGTGTTAAGTTTATGATCTGGTATTTGTTTTTTGTCGCATACAACTCTGTTACAGATTTATTTTCAGACTACAATTCATTATTTAGAGTTCCACAGTAAGTTTTTTCTTTAGTACTTTTGGCTAGTATTTGGTATTGCATTTTAAATTATAAGTGCATTTTACAATGTTTCTCTTTAATAATTCAAAATTCGTGAATTGGATGGTCCCTGAAGATTGGCTACCTTTTGGATGCATTTTCAAAATTTTCCTTCTTAAACTGACTTTTGTAATAATTTTCTGTTAAATCCTCATTTCCGGGACAGTTTTTATCACATAAGAGTTTGCCACTTCGTATATTTGTTTTATTTTTTTAGGGAGAGCCTTTTATATTCTCTTATGACATAATATTAAAAGCAAGTGCTTCCCACATTGCAGTTGTAAATGTTATTTTTCTCCCCTTTGGTGTGGGTTGAGTTTTGTACTTCCAGCTTTTATTGTATTTTAACCATTGCCTCTATTCAGGCAATACTTGTAACTTTTTATATAGTTTTTAAATTAATCCTGTCCATGGGGGCTGGCCCAGCAGTCCTCCTCCGGGTTGGTGGTGCGATTCTCTTCTCACTGGTCCCTCCTTGACTTTACACCCAATCTGGATAAATTGGCCCAGATTGGGTGATCCAGTAATCTGGATATATATATATATATATAATATCCAGATTACTTGAAACTATTGAGAAATAACTTTTCTTTTGCAGATTTTCTCGATCTGAAATTAAAATAGTAGATAATAAATTATGCTCTAAAATTTTTGATAAAAGAAATGCTTTTGAGTTCAATACAAATAAATCACCTTTTTGGAATAGTAACATTAGCCGTTTAATCTACAAAAATATTAAATTATATTCATAGAAGCAACATGCTTGTCACGGATTTCACTAGTTGGCAGTCCCAAATTAATGTATTTTTTGAATGTGCTTGGAAGTGTGGGTTTCCTAGAAATTTTGTATGCTTATATTAATAAGAAATATTCAAGATCAATAAATTAATACTTGTTTATTTCTTAATTATTCTTCAATTAAATTATCCATTATTATGTTTGTTTATATCGTATTTAGCAATAAGACTTTATTATTATTTTTATTATATTTTTTCAAATGTAGATGGCACCACTATTATAAAAGTTTTGATTGCATATAACATAATAGTATTGTTTTTAATAGATACTTTTATTATATTTGATTAAATATAATTTGAATTTAATATTTCTTTTAGTGATTTACTTTAGTATATTGACACTTATTTTAAAAATACTATTTTTCCTCTTAACTGTGGAATTAAGTTCGCTGTATGGATACTATATGTTTGGATTCTGAGTCGGATTGAAAACGGTTTGATGTAGGTTTCGCTGAGATTGCTAGGTTTACGATTGTTAAATGAGTTTTCCAGTTAATAGTTCCAGTTAATCAGCAAATTTAATAGTTTGATTTTATAATAGTGTCACGGTCGTCGAATGGTTAGAGCGCTGCTCTACGATGCCAAAGGACTCGGGTTCGAATCCCTGGACTTTTATGTTTTCAATTATTTCGATTATTTAATTTATATGCAAAATAGCATTTATGTAAATTTCTTATATGTAAATTACCCCTTAGTTATGCTTATTAACGGTAACTGTATTATTAACTGTTTCGCCAACTTTATATAAGCAGATGTAATATTTAGTTCTAGGATAAAAAGTCTTGAGTTGAGATTAGCGAGCTTTGTCTTCATTCGATGCATCCAATTGATTATCCACGCTAACTTTATCTACGCGACAGTTTGGTGGAGGCACCAGGTACGATAAACACGACGGAAGAGCTACACAGAAGTCAACATGTCAAAGGACATCCTCCAGAGTTTGGCCTATTACTGAATCCGATTAGAGGTCCGAGAAAAATGCCTGAATCGAAGGAACCTACGCCAAAACTGCTTGATGATACTAGCTCCGTTCCTGTCAGCATTCCACCAGCACCAGTACCGATCCTGACGTACCAGCTACCTAGAAATCCCTGTATTTTCTCAGGAGATGACCAACAAGACGCTAATAAGTGGCTGAAGGACTTCCAACGAATCGCCACCTATAACCATTGGGATGATCAGATGTGCCTGGCTAACGTTATTTTCTGTCTCGCTGGAACAGCCCGACAGTGGTTCGACAACAATGAGAACACTTTCACCAATTTTACTACGTTCAAGAATTCCCTGAGCAATGCGTTTTGCCAAACAGAAGATTTAAGTCGGTAAGCTGAGAGACTGTTACTAACACATACCCAGCAAATTGGAGAGACATCTGAATCGTACATCCAAGACGTACTCTCTCTGTGCCAGAAAGCTAATCCTTCCATGTCAGAAGACGAGAAAGTGGCGCATCTCATGAAGGGCATAGCGGAGGACTTATACCAGACTCTGTTAGTTCAGGACTTTAGGAGAGTCAATGAGTTTGTAAAAAGATGCCGTGAGATAGAAAGTCTTCGACAAAGACGTATCACCTGAACAAGATTTCAGAGGCTACCTAATGTGTCGGCCGAAACAGACGTTGGTGACATAAGATCCTTAATACGTGAAATTGTAAGGGAGGAACTTGGAAGGGTCTTACCGGAAGTGAAATACTACACGAATGATGAACCTGAGTCGCCACCTGACATTGCATCTATGGTCCGAGAAGAGGTTATGGAGACTCTGGCACCACTCGCTGCTCCGAGACAACACAACTCTATTCCTCGACACAGCACCACTTCTTGACACTCAGTCTGTTAGATCGCCGCCAAGATGTGAAGCCAGAAATAGCGCCGTTCCAATGCGTAAAACCGACCTGTGGAGAACTGACAGCAACGTACCTTTCTGCTACCGCTGCGGACGCCCAGGACACGTTCTGAGGTACTGTAGCGAGAGAAGGCAAATATTCGCAGATTCAAGAGCCTCACGAACATGCAACCCCCAACGAGATGCAGATACTGAATCGACGCAAAGCTTTGAAGATAGCTACGCGCAGCCGACTTCCTCCAGTTTCAGGAGCAACTCGCCTTACCCTCGACGTTCCCGCTACCGCCGACAATCACAGTCCCTTTACGCCGCTCCAGCCTTTCTCCACATCGACCCAATGAGGAAAACTAACTCAGGCGACCTGTTCAGGAGGTGAGGCTGCAATTGAAGAAAATCCTCCTACATACATTACAACTAAGTTAAAAAAGAACACCACCCATATCACAGTCAATAAACAGTGTGTAAAAGCCCTCGTTGATTCAGGTGCCGATTTCTCCGTTATATCTGAAAAATTATGCCGACAATTGAATGCTCCTATGTTTACTGAGATTGGACCCACACTGAAAACTGCATGTGGAAAACTTGTAGCCGCCTCAGGACGATGTTTATTAAAAGTAAACTTCAATGGAACTGTGAAGCCTTTTGAGTTTCTCGTGTTTCCACAGTGCAGTCATCAATGATACTTGGTTGGGACTTTTTCCATGCCACTGATGCCGTCATAGATTGTGGAAAGGAAGAGCTTCAACTTGCAGAAATTCTTCCAGACAACATAACTTCAGGCAAATCGGATTTCTCCTTGTTTGCCGAAGCAGATTACCTAATTGAAGCCAATTCTGCGAAGCAAATATGTACTCTTAATCCAGACATTGAAGACATAGATGAGGCTTTAATTATTGGTGACAAAGTTCTCGTGTGCGAAAGAGAGTTATCTATTCCAGCGTCAATTGTTAACGTTTTGAATGGTTGCTGTAAATTATGGGTAACGAATTTCTCTCAACAAAACCAACTGATTCCAAAGGGAATAAACATAGCCTGCTTGACGACTGTAGAGAACGACGCCATTTGTTCCCTAAAAGGTGAAGATCGAGAAGATTCTAAAGAACACAAGACCAGGTCGAGAATAACTCGAGAAAAATTAAAAGGAGTTTTGGGCGCTGAATTGACTTCTTTTGAGAAAGAAGAACTACTGCATCTATTGGAAGAATTTGGTGACATTTTTGACATTAACAAAAAATCGAGAAAATCCAGATGCAATGCTGTGAAGCAGAGGATTGAAACAAGTGACAACGCCCCAATAAAGCAGAGACCTTACCGTACATCAGCCACTGAAAGACGTGCGATTGAAAATGAAGTACAATGGATGCTGAAAGAAGATGTAATACAGCCATCAGATAGCCCATGGTCATCTCCAGTCGTGCTTGTGAAAAAGAAGAATGGTGAATGGCGCTTTTGTGTCGATTATAGAAGACTGAACAAAATCGCCAAGAAAGACGTCTATTCGCTGCCACGCATCGATGACTCCTTAGACTGCCTAGCTGGTGCAAAAATTTTCTCCATGATGGATTTGAAGTCAGGCTACTGGCAAATAGAAGTTGACGACAAAGACAGGGAAAAAACTGCATTTGTGACATCAGATGGCCTTTATGAATTTAAAGTCATGCCATTCGGATTATGCAATGCCCCAGCTACATTTGTGTGGATGATGGACACGGTACTACGAGGCCTCAAGTGGAATATCTGTCTTTGCTATCTCGATGACATAATTGTGTATGCACCGAATTTCCAAGAACACAAACTTCGTTTGAGGAAGGTTTTGAAATGTATCCAAGAGGCAGGTCTAATGCTAAATTCCAACAAATGCTCTTTCGGCAAGAAGAAACTTACGATATTGGGACACCTAGTTGATGAACATGGAATCTATCCAGATCCTCAAAAGACAGCTGCCGTAACAAAGTTTCCTGTTCCAGAAAATGTCTCGAATGTCCGAAGTTTTCTGGGCCTGTGCTCGTATTACCGGAGGTTTATCAAAAACTTTGCCAATATCGCAAAGCCCTTGCATGATTTATTGAAAAAAAATGCCAAGTTTTCATGGGGAACACCGCAAAAGGAATATTTCTTAACTCTCAAGAAGTTACTGACCAGTGGTCCTGTTTTGGGACATTTCCTTTCAAACGCAGAAACAAAGATACACTCGGATGCTAGCGGATATGGCATTGGCGCAGTATTAATACAGGTCCAAGACGGTAAAGAAAGACCATTTGCCTACGCATCCAGGTCTCTGACAGCTGCCGAAAAGAACTACTCTACAACCGAGAAGGAGTGTCTTGCTGTCGTGCATTGTTTGTACCGATTACTTGACAAGATTCACAGTTACTAAAGCGTTACCAACTGCTGAAGCAACAGAAATTGCTAAATTTCTAGTTGAAGAAATCATACTGAAGCACGGTGCCCCTAGAGAAATAATAAGTGATCGAGGACGTTCCTTCTTATCCAATCTTGTAAAAGACATCAATCAATTGTGCCAGACGTCTCATCTTCTAACGACCGCCTACCATCCACAAACGAATGGCTTAACAGAAAGGTTCAACAAAACACTAGCAGATATGCTGTCGATGTACGTAGATGTCGAACAAAGAAATTGGGATACCATCCTGCCCTTTGTGGCTTTCGCCTATAATTCGGCAAAACAAGACACCACCGGATTTAGCCCATTCTTTCTCATACATGGCAGAGATATTGAGACTCCTCTCGACGTAATTCTTCCACATGACACAGAAAATCATGCCGATAATTATGTACAACAGCTGATCACTAGAGCTGAGGAAGCTAGGCAGCTTGCGAAACGACACATCCTGAACGCTCAAGCAGTGGATAAGCGACAGTATGATGAGAGGCACCGACCAGTCAATTACAATGTTGGCGACTTAGTTTGGGTATTTACCCCAGTACGAAAAGTGGGACTTTCCGAAAAGCTCCTTAGACGCTGCTTCGGTCCTTACAGAATAACTCGACGCCTATCTGACGTAACATACGAAGTACAAATTATAGAAGTGAATAGCAGACAGCAAAGTAAAAAAGACATAGTCCACGTCCTGAGGTTGAAACCCTACTGTGATCCACAGAAACAACTAGATGACGCAGGAGTGCACAGGATTCCTAAGAGGCCTGTCACAAGGAGCCAGGCCAGATTACAGCGGGACGCTGACTCCTCCTAAGCAGGGAGAAATGTCACGGTCGTCGAATGGTTAGAGCGCTGCTCTACGATGCCAAAGGACTCGGGTTTGAATCCCTGGACTTTTATGTTTTCAATTATTTAATTTATATGCAAAATAGCATTTATGTAAATTTCTTATATGTAAATTACCCCTTAGTTATGCTTATTAACTGTAACTGTATTATTAACTGTTTCACCAACTTTATATAAGTAGATGTAATATTTAGTTCTAGGATAAAAAGTCTTGAGTTGAGATTAGCGAGCTTTGTCTTCATTCGATGCATCCAATTGATTATCCATGCTAACTTTATCTACGCGACAATAGTATGATTGAATTAACCCTTAATTACTCCTGCTGGTGTATATAGTACACCATTGGAGCGTTAATGGCTGCTGTTTTGTGTTTCGCCCTTAAACTTTTTGTCCCAGCTAACCTACGGGTGATTTGTGCTGAGTGATGTGGGAAGGTTTTTGTTTTCATTCATCTGAGCTAAGAGCTGGAGCAAAGTCTTCGTATCATTAAGTCTCTCGAAACAGTGAAGAAACCGACACTGAATAAGTATTATTTTAGCTCTAGTTAGATATTTTTGTATTTTAATGAAGGATTAAAGTTAGTTAGAAATTGAACAAAATATTTCTATTGCCTCTTTGCTTGTATTATTTTATTATAATTGTATATAAACTTATAAATCTGCAAATCTTTAATATGCATTTCACAAATTTATATTATTGGGTAATATTGTCATAAACGCCTATTTTAAGTGTACACATTGCTTTTTTCTTTCTTTTTTTGTTCCTACCCCATCTATGAAACCAATACAGGTTTCACTAGTTGTTAGCCAGGCATGAGGGGTGAGAGGCTGGTGTTGCTGCTGCTGGGTAGTTCCATCCCAATTTTTGATTTATTATTGCAAAAGAAAGATATGGTTAAAGATGCTCTGTTGGCTTGAGATAGAAGTGAATCCAAAGTTATAGGTCCTTCCATGGTTCTGCTTTGGTTGATGATTCTCTATTGCAGATATACAGCAGTCATGGATAAAGATACTAATGACTTCTGTTAGAGCTAATTCTAGAATCAAAGGGGAATAGCAAATGTCTAGCTTTAGTAGATCTGTCTCAATTGATGATTCATATTTGGAAAAGGAAGAGAGTCATAGAAAAAAAAATGTTCTGTTAGCTTCTGATAAAAATAAATCCAGAATTTAAGGTGGAACCATGAATGGAGATTTTTTCCATCTTAATTGATGCCCCACTAGCGAAAGGAATGTTATAATGGATAAAGATGTTCTGTTGGCCTGTTCTGCAGGTAAATCTAGACTTAAAAGTGAAAAACAAATCTTCTACTTTGATATAGTTGTCTTAATTGGTAATTCTCTCTGTATTCTTGATGTTTTTTTTCAATATAATGTGGGTTTGTATACATTTTAAAAAATAAGGTATAACGTATTATACAAGTTGATGAGAATGGCTATAAACCAAGCTCTAAAGATTATTTATCAAAGGGTAGTTTGGGTCCTGTAACGTAATATTCTCAGAGTAATTAAAGATTTCATTTTCACTCCCCCCCCCCATCTGTTTTGGACTGGACAAATATGGCTCTTGTGTCATTATACAATTTTATTTTAATTTACACCAACTCGGCCTACCTTAAGGATGTAAAGTCTGAAAACAGTCAGTTGAGATATTGGTGGGCTTATCTTTTAAATTTTTATTCTTTCACAGGAAATTTAAAAGATTAAAAAATAAAAATGACTTGGTCCAGGCAGTAAAAAATTAAATTCTTCTCAGTTAAATTGATTTAAAAGAAAAGCTTGAGGAACCTTCTACTTGAATTACCTTAAAAATAATTTGGTGATGCTTATAAAATCGCATTCAATAGAAATATTTGAAATTTCCTGACAATTCATTACCAGCATTATATGATGGAGCTAATTGTATATCAAATAATTTTTCTCCGATAAAAATTTAATTTTCTTTATGATTTTTAATTTTTCATCTCAACCTCTTAAAGAGATTGCAGTTAAAGAAATTGAGGATGTATTGATTAATGTAAAAGGAGGTAAGTCCCCTGGCCTGGATCATATTAACTATAGGATGTAGACAGACTATGACCCACGTCTACCGACTCGCCCATTTTATTTAGTGTCTACAAGGATGGACGGGGAAGAGTCGACCCAGCTTCAGGGAGGCCACAGATTACCTCCCCTCACTCCCCTAGAGCAGCATTTTTTAAACATATAAAATAATATCCCAGATACACACCTTCTCATTTGGAAGGTATAAGGCATTTAGCTACTTGCAAGTAGCGGAAAGCAAAACCAGTAGAACAAACCAAACACAAAAAAGTACCAGCAAGTGAAACAAAACACAAAAACAAGATTAACAACTAAAACTACTCATAAGAAAACTAACCAAAAATATCAACAGAATAACTGGCTCAAAATGGTGGACTGACATTGAGCTAGTAGTGGAATAGAGTTGTAGAAAAGGCTCTCCTTTTCGGCTTTACCATATGGGGAACCAACATATGCAACTAACAAAATACCAGATTACTAACTTACTTGCTATACAATGAGTTGTATTAGTAAAAATAACTAAATGTTATTGGATATGCCCTACTAATGCATTAAAATGTTTTCCTGGGAATACTCTCTCCATATCATTGCCAAAAGTTTATTAACTTTCAAATTTAGTAAGGTTTGGCACAGTATAGCCTAATATGGCCATTGTGCCATAAAACCCACAACAAACAATGAAATTTAGTATTGCAAATCTCCTAATTTTGAATAAATTTTAGATATTAGTAATTTGGATCCCACATAAAGAATTTAAAATGTTCCTATGGAAAATGAAATAATTGAATTTCCAGACATATAGATAATCCTGATTTTAAGAATTTGACTCTAGGATTGAAGGCAGTATCGAGGTGGCAGTGTGCTTCTTTAAGAAAAATTTAGAGAAAAGGGCTTTAATCTTTACTCTTATTTATTCTTTAATTTTTTCTCTTTGAAATCTTCTTTTTTAATCTTTTCTTTCTCTTTTTCTTTCTCTTTAATCTTAAACTTCATTAATATTTTGTCTTTTATTCTTTCTTCTCTTTTCTTTAATTTTATCTTTAAACTTTATTATTATAATTCCATTTTCCAGTCCCTTCTAACCCTCTCGCGTGAGTAGGCTTGGAATTTATGCGTTTTGGACTTGCACTTTTTAGGGTTTCTATTGGAGTAAAAGGTTATAGTTTCTCTTGCGACTGCAGCAATTTTAGCAAAGTGGTCACTAATTTGTTTCCTCAGTTATTGGCATATGGCATCATGTAGGACACTCCTGCCGGCCCTCTCATTGGAGGCTTGAATTTATCAATTTGAAATTCCACTCATTGTGGCTTTTATTGGAGATAAAATTGTCGGTAAAAATGCTAATTCTGTTTCCAAGTTTGATAGCTGAACTCGCCGCAAATTTAATTGCTTGCTGCCAGCCCGACCTGAAACACAGAGTTCTAATTTTTGTTTATTTAAAGTAATAATTTTTAAATAGTTTATTTTTATAAGAATAGTGAATCCAGTTTCATTATCGATCCTGTGTACACCTTGATGTTGCCGTCTTCAAAATTGTGTTTTAAAAATTAACTATACTTTGTAAGGGATATTTTGACCATCTCTGCAGGTTGTTTGGTTTAATAATTTCAGAAGACCTCTGGGAGTGCTCAACCCAAAGTTTGCGATTAATATATAAAGATTTAGTTTATGTATGCAATGGGTGAGCACTGGTAATGACATTAAAAGAGAATGTGGGAGAAGTTTTAGTAAATTGAAGTAGAATAATTGTTTGATATGGGTGGAGCCTTCTAATTTGCTCAACAGTGAGGGCCCCTTCCCCATAGAGTAGGGATTTGTCATTATACTATACCATCCAACCTAACCATGTCTAAACAGCTGCTTTAAAATAATATTTTAGTTGTGTTAGTATTAAATTTTGTCACAGTAAAGAAAGGCTGTTGACTTGAATTTAAGGTTAAAGAGGTTATAATGCTAAAGAACTACTGATTCCGATTGCATTCTACAATTCTAGGAAGCAAAATCTAGTGTTCTAAAATGTGAGAAGGAAATATTTCCTTTCTGTTTTTATTTCTTAAATCCACAGTCTGTGTTTGCTAGATTGTTATTCTCTGATCATGTAATTAATGACTGCACTCCACGATGACCCACCTTGATAATGAGGATTGTTCTTAATAGCTATATCACTGTGCAGTCTCCACTGCAAGGTTAGGTTGTTATGGTGAAGTGAATGTGTCATTCTTTTTTCTGTGAATATAAAAGTATCAGAATGAAAGGTTTTGAATATATGAGCTTAAATTGAAAAATAATGAAACTCTTGGATAAAATAAGATTGTTTTTTATGATCAGCATTCCATAAATTGTGTATAGTTTTAAATATTTTATTTTACTCTGAAAGGCATTCATGCAAAAAGGATTGTGTTTGTCTAGTGACTGCAAAAGTGTTATGTGTATATTTCCAATAATCTTTATGAACTCATTCTTTGAGTTTTAGTATTTCCTTTTTATTTTAATACCTTAGCCATATTTAATATTAGAACTCCTGAAAATATTTTTACATTTTTCAAATACTTATAAAAAATGGAATGCAAAAATAGATTTTTGCTTTTGCATTTTCCTTAAGAATGGGCATAATTTAAATATTTAATGCATTTTCAAGTTTTATGGACGTTATATTCAAGTTTTCATTTTGAATTCTTATAATTAAAATCCAGTTACTCATTGAAAACTGACCAGTAAGGCAAATTGCCAAGTCTTATTTTTAAATCCCATAGAATTGCATTCAAATGTTGGTATTTTTTAAATAAACACTAAAAAATAATCTGTGAAGGAGTTTTTCTAAATTTTATTTTACTGTGCTGATATTTTGTATTGGGAGCAAAATACTGTTTTTTTTTTTTTTTTCATATCTTATGTTAATTCTCTTTTATATTGAATTTGCCCTATGTAATGAGAAAAACTTTTGAAATCCTTGATCGATTTTGAGTTTAATGAAAATTATAGAAAATTTTAAAAAAAGTATGAATGAATTTTATGCCACTAACTTCTTAAATATTGGTTACAATTTTCAGGCATACAATCTCTAAAGTTAGCTTTTTATAGTCACATTTGAATTATGCATCTGATTACTTTTTGGACTGCAAAGAGTTAAGTGTATTATATATGTCTGGATTTTAAAATGAAGGAGAAAAAAAAAAAAAACTGTATTGATTTGACTCCACTTTCAATGAATATTTGAAGTTTTTGTCTTCAGTAAATCTTGCAACAGTGGCTAAATTTTGCTTTTTAATGCATTATGGCACTAATAGAATTAAGATTTTTTTTAAATCGTATTATTTAGAAAATATATGATTATAATATATATATCAAATATATTATTTAGGTTTAAGTTAAAATTGTTTTTCAGATCTTTTCTGAAGTGTTTAGTTACTGTAAGTAATGACTGTATTATATAATGTGCATTTTATTGAAATATGTCTGCCACCTTCATGAGAAGTGTTTAAAAATCACAATGAAATTTTAATGGCTGAGCCATTTTAATGTTTTTGATTAGTGGCTTATTTCTTCTGTGATAAATTTGTAGTTAAAATCACTTGGTTTTGTGTCTATTCTAAAAGTGTAGTGTCTTTCAAATTGTGTTTGCAATTTACATTTTTCACTTTTAAATTAGAACATCTGTGTTTTATTATCTAACTTGCACTAGATACTTGTATAATTGCAGTGTGCAGTGTATTTGGAAGGTGTATGGGTATATGAGTGTTATCTTGTACATATTTTGTCAATATGTCTACATTTTATCATGGTTTGATTATTCCTGTTAATGTATTTTATTTACATAGAATGACTTTGTAAATAATTCAGTGTATCATTGTTATTCTAAATAGAAATATTTCACAAGATGTAAAAGAACTTTTCCACATATTGAAAAAAAAAAATGTTCGTGTCAGAAATATTTACTTCTTCTAAAATGTCGGTGATAAAAATTGTGGTATTATTGAAAATGTATATATAAACGTTTGTTTCTAATTTTTTCCCCGTAACTTTCTGTCAGGAATTAGAAGTTTTAGCAACAACCATTTAAATTCCATAGATATCATTGACTGTGTTACTTATTCTTCAGGGAAAAAAAAAAAAAAAACCAACTTCACTTGTACAAAACTCACCATAATTTATAAAAAAAATTTTCATTTGTGGATATTTCAATTAAGTTTGTTGTACATTTATTCCATTTGGCACTGTTGAAACTGTGAAACTTCCTGTTAGTACTGAAATTATACCTACTTACAATGTAGACACAAGTGTAAATACTCCACTAAATGTAAAGCATTTGAAATAGTGCATGTTTTTCTGTGTAATTGCACTTTCATGAACAAATTAAAGCTTTATATATTCAAAGTCTCCATATGATTATTTGTCATTTTCCTGTATTTTACTCATCGAATAATTAATTAGCTTCTTAACCCTTTCATGTTCATTGGTTTTGCAGTGAAACCACACACTGAGCATTTTTTATTATTATTATTACGCATGGGTGAAACGAAGCATAATTTTTCTTTCATAACTTAAGAGCCAGACAGATAGGCCAACTTGTATAATAATTCCAGTTCGATATCATTAGTATTCACAAAGGTATCGGCATTGCAAGAGCTAAATTGCTTTTGATCTCTAAGAGATAGAAAATTATGAGGGTTCTTTCACAAATTGATATTTTTTAAAATTGAATCTTCAAAAGTAATATTGAATTTTATGAATGTTGAATATCCTGAATACTCGTGTATACTCATAAAGTAAATATATAATTTAAATTGCATTTCGATGATAACTTATTCAGAGGAAAAATAGCCCGTTACCCTTGATTGGTTTCACTGTGAAACCACACATTTCTTGAAAATAAAAAATGCTACTTTTTTTCCCTTTACATATTTATGATCAGCTACATGTCTAATATTTATTTTTGAAATAAATTTTCAAAATAAAACATGTAGTGAACTTTAAATGGTTAATGCCCAACGTCCTATTTACAGGACAGTTGCATTTAACTTCTATGGCTGAACTAAATGCATTCCATTGTTCCTTTTTTGCTATTTCTGTGTATGGTATCAACAAACTCCTAAATAGTTTTCAGCAGGTATAAACATTTTGCAATTTTTTGACTTTTCCTTTGATTTATTTTTGAGGTAATACAAGGAATTGGAAAGTTTTTATTTTTTGATATTTTACTGTATTTCAAAAATATAATATTTATGTGAAAAAAAGTTTTTAAAAGCAGCAGTTAAAGTCTGTAATTCAGGCTCATGCAACTGAAAGATGGACCTTGGTATTGCCTTCTATCTTATTAGGGGTACGAGCGTCTGTGAAAGAACCTTTTATACTGTTCAGTTGCAGAAATGGTATATGGTACTCCCATAGCTTTGCTCGGAGAATTTTTTAGTGTCAATAAAGCTTGATCAACTGATGATTTCCTTGCATCTTTGCAACAGCGGATGTCGTCTTTAAGACCGACTCTGATGTCGCAACATTGCAAAAGGACAGTTTTTGTGCATAAAGAACTTAATAATTGTTCTCGTGTTTTTCTTTGACAGGATAGGTTTACTAAGTCTATGGTTCCTCCCTATAGTGGACCTCATTTTGTTGTTTCTAGAGCTTCGAAGCATTTCATCAATCAAGTGGGATCTCGTCAGCAGACGGTTGCCATCGACAGACTGAAACCTGCTTTTCAACTTGCAGAAATCCAGCCTTTTCGAGTGAGCTTTTCCATTTAATTGTCTTACACACTGCTTAGGGGAGCCCTGTGGCACTGCGGTCAAGACTTCAGACAAAGAACTGAACTGATGGGATTGAGTTAATCTGGATACTAATAGATGTGCAGAAATGGTTTTGAATCATTCTTTGTTTAGTTTTAGATGCCGACGTTGCTTTTGTTTATGTGAATAAAGATGTTTTTTAATAACCGCCGAGTTGGTTATTTGGATCATAACTTAGCGGACCTATACATAATTTGCAACAATTTATTTCATCGTTGCAATGTGTTCATACCGTTTTCATTTTTCTATAAATATTTCTCCCATTATTGAAAGCTAAGAAATAAAGACTGGTTTTTTATATTCTTTGGCAATGTTCGTAATAAATTATTTTATTCATTTCATTTTTTTCTTTTTTTTTTCTGAATTTATAACCAAAGCGCTCTAAGGTATCAAGTGTATTAGGAAATACACCCCAAGTGCGCTAAATGATTATACTACTTGCTATTGTTTAGTTTTTTTATCAGCATCTTTTAATTTAGCTAACATGCTGTTTGATTTGCTTACGTAATACACATTCAATACACTGCACTTGTCGCAAAATCCTGGCCAAAAATACTTTCAATCCTTTTTAAAGTTAAAATCATTGCTGTTGACTTTTGATTTACATTATATTAATAAATACACTTAAATAAACTTATAAACACAGAAAAGAATGTTTTTTAAATAAATATAAAATACAAAGTTTACTTAACTCTTTACTTCTTATAAGAGGAAAGTAAATGTGAATGGGTTTGTTTTACTTGCATGTAATTTTTAATTAAATAAGGTTAATGTTATATTAAAATTTAAGTTATATATATATATATATATAATGCATATTTACATTTAGAGTTTGCCAAAGTTATGGCATTACAATATAGGTATACATGTTTTCCAATTCCCTGGATAGAATAATGGTTTTAATCTGATTCCTTAGAGCTCTCTTCGTTTTCATCATTCTCATTTTGATTTTCATTAGAAGGACCACCCTCAGATGTCTCTTGAAAAAGTTGTAGGGTTTTGCTACTACAAAGTTTCTCACTTATTTTTTGTCCAGCCCAGATCATAAATGAATCGCTGTTTAAAAGGAAACATATTCAGAACATCTATGTTGAAAACTTCTCTATTGAACTTTCCGGAGGAGTTTGAACGGTTCAATCTAAAGTATGTTTCTAGCCTTGGTAGTTTCTTCTGATAGCTGGCTAATATGTATTTGTCCACTTGATGAATTAGTGACCCTAATTATTAGAACGTTGTGCATTGTTGGAGTCATAGGGTGCAATTATAAAGCCCCATGTAGGTCTTGTTTCATCAGCATATACTTAGAATGCGATGAATCAATGTGATACCCACTTTATTATAGCTTGCAATATCACTATCAACCTTTTAATCAACTCTACATCTACTACAGTGATTCGTAAAGTAATCAAAGAAGAATTCTAGATCTGAAAAGAAGCGTCTAGCTATATTCCCATCATCTGATATTCGAAAGCATTGCTTCGGATTGTCAAGAAGCAGTCCCAGTTCGCCTTTGAACTTTCTTTGGATGTTCTTTTTAATGCCTTCTGCAATTCATTTCTCTTCTTCATTCTCACCTGTACTTATGCATTGGCATTCTGTATGATAAGTTAAGTTCCGACTCAAAGAATTGTATGCGTGTATGTAAAGTTGACAGACAAAATTTCGAAGCAACTTGGTTTTCTAGAAATCTCTTGTGTAATTTATTAAAGTTTTTACGATGAAAGTGCACAGATGTTGCACCTAATTGTAGATGTTGTACCTGTTGCAATATTGCAGGCTCTTCCATTGCCCATTGTCAGTAGCACAGAATATTTAATCTTTCACACTCCACTTTCAGTTGGTACTTCTGTAATGTACCGAATTTCTTTGTTTATAATATCTGATAGTTCATGTTTAAAGTTCATGCAGATTGGTTTAGTAATTTAGCAGTACGGTAATCATAAACGGAAACCCCGACCAGGTTAGGCATGTGGAGTGTACTGCAGGACCGGCCTCCGCGACGATTAACGCTGGCACTGTGGACGAACTCCCCTGTCATCCGCCGACACATGCACCAATTTCCCCATTACAGGGTTACAGCCTGCCAACGTCGGAGATGGACCCTAAGAAGTAGTAAACTCACTTTTTGTCGAAAAATGTCATAATAAAGTCATGAAAATAAAATTTAAAAAAATGGTGTAAATATGCGCAAGATTTTCTTTGAAATTGGCCCTTAGTATTATAACTATTACGTTTATACCTTCAAATAAGCCCGGTAGACCTTTTAAAAAGCTTTCACAATGTATAAATTAGAGCTAAAAAGGCATAAAAATTAACTTCTTTTAACTTTTAAAATTTTTTATTATGTGAAAAATGTATTCGAATTAATATATCATTTAAAACAAAGGTCTTACCTTTATTTAACATATAAAAATTATTTAACTTTAAACCAACAGTTTATATAGCCACAAAAAAAATATTTAAGCGTTACAGTAAAGCTGAAATGTGATAAAAAAAACTGTCCACTAACGAAGAAATCTGTTTTTCAACTGAGGCTAAAAGCTAAAGGATACGACTCATGCTCCTGAAATGAACGTTGATCGACGCACCAATTAGTCGGCTATTATAAAATACCATTTTTGAGCACATTTCAAATTTTTGACTTTTGGCCAGGATTTTGATACAAATACTCCACTGTGCGCTGCACCATTTTAATGTTGGAATCAACAGCACATTTAAATGAGGATTATGAAATTGATGTCTTAAGCGGTGTTGAAACTACGTACCATTAGACGTTAAGTGCTAGATTTAGACGCATATGATTTCCATGGGATTTTGACGTTATGCGACTAGAGTTCATTAGGAAGATTCATGTATATAATGAACAGAACAGATGCAAGGCTATTAAAATAACACCGCTTAAATATGTATCACAATTTGATGTATAAAAATTCCTTGTTGAGGGAGCCATAAATATCAACTTATGCATAAGGGATTTAATGAAATTAAGATATTTCCGACCAACAAACTGATCGTCAAAGGCAGATAGTATAGGTAAATTTCAAAAATGTGGGCTTCTCTTGCATACCTGTGTTTTAATATATGAGAAAGAAAATTAAAAGTAATTGCTTGATAAGAGCATGTAATTTAAAAACTTCGAAAGAGTGGTTTCATTTACTCTAAAAACTATAGTGACTCATTAATGCTAAAAAATAAACTGCCATGGTTAGTGTGAATCAAACAGCTAATAACAAACTTTTTTCCTAATTCTGCTCAAATTGAATGAAAGTCTACTGTCCATCAAAAAAGTACCTGAATGCGGTTCGTTATTCATGAACTAATACACTGATCGACAAAAACCGATTAAGCTGATTCTACTGATCAGGGGTGTAGTGGAATTGGAATGCACCGGAATAGTCCAGTCGGCGAAGGGTTTGAAAAAAAATTAAATCGTATTGTTTTGAAAATTGGCGCACATGTTCGTGAGAGGCTTCTGATGAACATACTAAAAGTCCTCGGTCCTGTGACTTGAGCTCGCGGCGCCATCTTCGATTTCATCCCCCTTTTTTTTTTTTAGTTTTTCCTGAATATCTCGGAAATCTATTCAGTTCTCAAATTACAATTGATTTAACAAATTAAAGAGCTTAAGATTTCCTACAAACGCATGTTTTATTTTTGTTTTAGCTTTTAATAGTTCCCGAGATAATGGATTTCAAAATTTGCTACCATCTTGGATTTTATCCCCCTTTTTTTTTAGTTTTTCTTGAATATATCGAAAACTATTTGATTTTCAAATTGCATGCAAAACAACAAATTAATAATCGTAAAAATTCCCAACAAATGCCTGCTTTCCCCCCCCCTAGCTTTAATAGTTTTCGAGATATTCAAGAAAAACTAAAAAAAGGGGGATCCAAGATGGTAGCAAATTTTGAAATCCATTATCTCGGGAACTATTAAAGCTAGAAAAAACTAAAAGTATGTATTTGTAGGAAATTTTAGGTTCTTTAATTTGCTGATTACATGTAATTTTAAAACTGAATAGATTTCGAGATATTCAAGAAAAACTAGAGAGGGAGGATGAAATCCAAGATGGCGACTCGAGCTCACCCCCCCAAGACCGGGGACTTTTAGTACGATCGTCAGAAGCCCCTTCACGAACAAGTGTACCAATTTTTAAAACGATACGATTTAATGTTTTCTTTCAAACTCTTCGTTGATTGGACTATCAACTAGATTTTTTACAAATTCATCCACTTTGAGACCAATTATCTCAAAAACTATAAAAGCTTGAATAAAAATCAAAACATCTATTTGTAGGGGATTGTACGCTCTTTAATTTATTAAATCGTATGTAATTTGAATATTGAATAGTTTTCGAGATATTCAAGAAAAACTATAAAAAGGGGAAAGAAGTCCAAGATGGCGGCAACCTTTGAGACACATTATCTGGGAAACTTTTTAAGCTAGAAGAAAACTAAAAGCATGTATTTGTAGGGAATTTTATGCTTTTTAATTTGTTAAATCAAATGTAATTTGAAAACTGAATAGATTTCGAGATATCAAGAAAAACTGAAAAAAGGGGGATGAAATCCAGGATGGCTCCGAGAGTTCACCCCCACAAGACAGGAGACTTTTAGTATGTTTGTCATAAGCCCCTAACGAACACGTGTACCAATTTTCAAAACTATATGATTTAATGTTTTTTCAATCCCATTTTGGACCTTAAGGCAGTTCCGGTACTGCTTTTATTTACGAGCGGCGGTCAGCTTGTTCGCCAGGAATTTAATTTCAGTTGAATCCCTTATGCATAATTTGATATTCAGGGTTCCCTTGACAAAATAATTTCAAACTTCAAATTGTGAAAGACATTTAACCCGTGTTCTTTCAGCAGCCTTCCATCTGTCCTGTTCATTATCTACATGGATGTCTCTAATGGAGTCAAGCAACTGGCTATGTCTTGTAACATCTAATTTCATGTTGTCGGGGCCAATTTCACTTTATTTCTTTTGCAAAATATGCATTTTATTTGAACATTAACATTTTAATTTTACGTCCAGCAGCATGTTATCTGGATTAAAACACGCTGATAAAAAGAATTAAAACACGGCAAATATAATCATTCAGGCTGCTGAATATATTTGCACTCACTATCTTAGAGGTCTTCGTTTACAGATTGCATAGAAAAATTGATGAAATAAAAAGAAGGAAGTTAAATCCATTAGAACATTACCTTAGCTTTCAACAATGGAAAAAAAAAAAACGCAATCAAATACACTCATGTCCAGAAGTTAAGCAACATTCGTTAAATGAGAAAAATTTGGAAACCAACTACTACAATTACCAAATAATATTTTACTGCGCATGTGCGAAACGTAGCGTAATTTTTGTTCTATAATTTAGAAGTCAGATGTATAGGGCTCACAAATATATCTCAAATTGATATTTTTGAAACTTGAATCTTCGAACAATAATATTGAATTGTATGAAAGTTGAATATCCTGAGTACTCATGTATACTTATAAACTAAATGCATAATTTAAATTGCAGTTCGACGATAACTATTTATTATTTACTACAAATGTTCATATTTTCTCTAATATTCAAGGTATTTACTTCAAATTTTAATACAATTTTCTTCTAACATATTGAGTTCCTCAAAATCAAGTGTTTGGCGCAGTATGGCCATGAATGGCTTTTGCGTCATAAAAACCAACCCAACCCTTCTAACATATTGTCACGTATTCTGTAAGCTTCTTACAATTTGATTAAAAATTTCGCAAGTTATAAGCAAAAAGCAATTTTTGCGCAATTCAAGCGTAAAAATTTGGGATTCTTTATATCTTCCCGAATATTCGTGGTATTTTTACGAAAATGAATGTAAATTTTGTGCACATCAAACAAAATCACTGATGAAAGTTTCAACTCATTATCAGCTTTCTGTGAAACTGGATGAATCGAAATCCCTTTTCGTCTTCATCATTTTCTGGTCACACCCCAAAATGACCTCTTGACGAGATTTTCACTGTAATATGTGAGCTGCGACTAATATATGTCTCGCGACTCTCCACAACAGATTGCGAACCATTTCATTTATATTAACTCCAAATTTTTTGCATCTTTCGAATGTTAATTAACTTTTGGACATGATTGTTATATGTTTAAACATTGGTAATAGTTTGAATTTCATTGCAACAATAAAAAGTATTTTGGTAAATTATGCCTAAAATTATTTTTAAAAATTTATTAAACACTTTTACTAAGTTCGAAATGTTTCATGTTTGTATGTATGTAAGGTTGGAATTTTGTGATCGATTTTTCACTCACTTCTTAATGCACTAGAGTTCTGAAATTTTGTTTATTCATTGGGTCTTGATGACAATGTAATATTTCAGTAATTTTAGAGGCCTTTTCAATAAAACAATTGTTGGAATTAGTTCATGAAAAATTGATTCTAAATAAATTAAAGACTATTATAAATTAAAAACTAAAATCCAGAAAATAATAAATATTAAAAAAAAAACTTTTAAAAAATCTGGAGGTCAAAACAAAAATCGTAAAAGCGTGAGGCGCTGAAAACAATAAGAGAAAGATATAAAACCAGCGCCTCACGCTTTTACTATTTTTGTTTTGATCTCCAGATTTTTGAAATAAAATTTTCTTTTTTTAATACGCGCATTGATAAAAGCGTTTTTTAAAAGTTTAATATTTATTATTAAAATTAGAGAAAAGAACTTTATTATATATAAAATTTAGATATATAAACAGTCAACTGTTTAAATATATAAAATTTAAATTTTATAAACTAAAGTAGTGTAGTCTTTCACTAAGTTCATTAATATCCGAAGATTTAGATAATATGAATGCCATCAGCATACAAAGAAAATCTAGAAAAATATGTCAGAATAAATTAAATCAACACGTTATTAATTTTAACATTTCATTAAAACCAAGAAAAATCTCCTTTATTTGATTACTTCCACTTATTCAAAAAAAAAAAAAAATTCCTATGCATATATTTATGCATTATTAAATTTTAAACTCTTTGTGATGAAAACTTATTCAAGCGAAAGTGAAAATTTTACGAAACTGACAGAGCTATTGGATATAATAATTTTTGCGAGACAAAATCATTTTTTTCGAGAGAAAATTTCAGTTCTATAGAACTTTTTAACGCATCAAGTATTTATGTATTGTAAAATGTAGATGATTACTTTTAAGATGGTAACAAGTGGTAAACTAAAAATCTATAACCGACATTTACATGCAACCAGAGAACTTCACTATCGAATGTGGAGACGACACCTTTTATGTTGAGAGCACAAAATGTCGAATATCTTCCGATCAATTCAGAGTATCTTAAAAAAAATTTATATTTTGTCGTATTTTTCCCATGAGGAAAATATTTATGACATCAAAAAAGGGTGTTGCCATTGAAAAATGTGAAGTTAGTGCAATTTTATACATGTAAATGACCTCTTATGAAAATTGTAACCATAAAATCTCTTAACATACGTTATTTCCAGTCACTGGTGAATCCGGGAAGGGGGCTACAGGGCCGTATCCCCCCAGAGCTAGACCAGAATTCTTTATTTTATTTAAAATTACTATAACTTTTTTTTTCTTAATCTCCCTTTCAAAAAGTGACAACATTTCTTCCTGGCTTTTGACAGGCTCGAAAATTTTCCCCACTTCCACTCGCATTTGTCGCTGTCAAAAACATGTTTTTGCTAGTTATTTCATTGTGTTTTTTATTAAATTATCGAAAGTATTGTAGTGTTCTTTATGATTCTTATTGTAAAGTGTTTTGGTTAACTTAAGCCATAGGGTTTGACTTTCGTCATGATGATACAGCCGCCCCCGAACCAAATCCTGGATTCGCCACTGTTTCCAGTAAAACGACACCTTTTGTTTTAGTTCACATGGTTGCATATTAGTATAATGGTGGCATATGCTTTACCCGCATCGTAAGAACAACCGAGAAAGTCGGCGCACTATCGAAGTGGAGCCAATAATCAGTGGCGGTGATTGGGTTGAAAAAGTAGGAGGCAATTAATTTATAGAGATCTAAAAGTACCCGGGAGTAAAAGTTAAAAATTCAGCTACAAGCTTGGCTAACTTTCCCGAACTCTATTGCTTCTTAATAATTCTTAGTTTGCAACGCAACCTTACTGGTCACGGGTGTGGGCCGGATTATGAAAGAGTGAGAGTCGGATTTGTACATAAACAGTTTATTGACATATAGCACAGTAAAATAACACTCTTCAGAAAATAACGACTTAAATAAACATAACACAGAAATTGTTGGCCAATGTTACACTTGCACGAGAACACCAATAGAATTATTCTGGCACTATTCCATAAGAAGACGTAGAGGGAGCTCTAGAACCGACGACTATCACAGGTTTGCAGGCGTAGTGACCCTCCGTAATGGCTAACACCAACAGTCTACCGGGATGTGGCCTACAGGGTTCTGGGCACTTCAGACGTCACAAGCAAAGTTGATCAGTTCACTACACTGACAGGAACAGGACCTCGCAGTTAATATTGTAATTGGCGCTTAGTAAGAAGTCGGTGGATTAATCGGGACTAGAACCACGAGCACTCTGGGTTATACTAGATTGTCGGGCTTCCGCACGACGATTCAGTTGTAGTCTGACGATGAACAGGGCAAGATCGGACAGAATTCCGGGTCAGGGTTGACGATTTTCACGAGACAATTCTACAGACTGGAATTAATGTCGGCCAAAGTCAGACGCAACAAGGGCAACTTTCGCATTATAAGTTCACTCAACAGTAGGGGAGCTGTTAAAGACTGGAATCGATGCCACAAAAAGTCAAGCGCAGTGCGGACAACTTTTGCATGACGAGTTTACACTAGGGATGTATAATCCACGATTTTTTGAGTAACAAATATTTTTGCTATTGCTATTTTCAAATATCTATACCAAATAACTGTTATTTCAATCACACTTTTAATTTTCAAAAAGTCTTATTAAATATAAGTAAAATGTGCTAAAATATTTAAATAAAAAATATTATTTCTTTCTCAATATACTTTCTTTATAGTTTTAATGTTTAGTTCTTTATACTGTCAACAGATGGCGCCAGCAAAATTTTTTTCGACGTTTGTAGAAAGGGATTTTAGTTGAAACTTACACCAAGCGAAGGGGCTCGTTCTTTCCCCAGTCACCGTCGAGGCAAAGCTATAAACTTAAAAATAACTTTAGTACGGCACATAAGTTGCATACAACAAAATGAAAAACAATACAGATTCACATGAAGTCACCACATTCCTTTACGGGTCTATTCTGGTACCCCCGGTTGGGTTGGGAGACGTCACTTTTTCGGCCCGTTAACGACAAGTGAGATTCTCGTATCCGTTTTTCCAACCGGTTGGGATCTCGCTTGGTCGAAAAAAGGACTCCGATTTCTCGCCAGCTCTGTACCTGGCGTAAACGCTATTCGTTAGCGAGAATTGTTGTTTCGATATCAGAACTTATCAAATTTTCGTTTAAAATGGAGGCTGTTAAGATGTTAATTGTGTTTTGAAAGGGTTTATCGGGATAAATGTAATCCATTTGACCAATCTGAAGAAGAATTTATCAATTACTTTAGATTTTTAAAAAAGTAGTTAAATCTTTTATCGAATTTAAGTAATTTAATCTAATAATTTAATACGACAATCTAAAGTAATTAAATCTTTAAAAGTAGTTAAATCTTTTACTACTCCAACAAGATTGTCAATAATGATAGTTGATAATTAGCTAAGATCAATTGCATTTAAAGATTTAATCACTTAATATTTTCTTATTAAATTAAATTAGGGTAACATTTTAACATTTTTTTTTAACATTGAGTGTGGAATGACTTTCCTCATTCCGTATATATCATTACAATTTTTTTATTTGGGTTTTAATTCAAAGAAATTTGTCAAATATTTACAAAGTAATGGCAAAATCTGACAATAAAAGAATTTTTCTTGTTCCTTGATAAAGATGTAATTATTTTAATGTTGTGAAAACTTGCTGAATTTAGTAACTTTTTTTCATGTTTTATTTTCTTATGTAATTGGGAAAATAATCAAATGGTTTGTAATATTAATTTATAAGATTTATTCATGTTAAAATAATTGGCATGGAAAAAAGTTTATTACTTTTCCTCTCTCTAGAAAACTGGTAAAATCACATCAATATATTGAAAAAAAGACTGCAATTTATGTTCTATAAATGTATAATATTATTATAAATGTATATTTTGTAGAAGATAAATGGTTTAAACCCCCCCCCCCCTTAACATTGGACTTATGAAAGCAAGAGAGATGCATTATAATGCATCTTATAAGAGCAGAAGTTAAATCTTCCCACCCTTGGTGTCTTTTGAAAAGATGCGATCAACTTTCTCACTTAAAATTTGTGGATATTTTTCAAAATAATCCAACATAATTTCGAATTGGGAAGCAAATGTATGCTTCTCCATAGTTCCTTTGGCGATTCAAAACTAGAACCGCATCTGAAACCATAAACAAATATATCGCAGACGATCGCTTGATTTGCTGCGCGCAGCAGAAATACGTCACTTCCTAGCGTAAAGAGAGATGTTCGAAACGACCGAGGTAAGAGAATCAGACCCCTTCTTTCGGCCGAGAAAAATCCATTAACGTCCCGCGGTCGAAAGGCGAAACGCTCCCAACCCAACCGGGGTACGAGAAAAGACCCGTTAGGCAGCTAAAATGAAATAAAAATTTAATTTTTTCCAGCAAAAAGTAGGGAGGTGACTGGCCCCTCTCGTCCCCCCGATTCGCCGCCACTCCGAGTAATATTCCAATTCTCAAAATAGATACTAATGGTGAGACAATAGTGCCCTCAAGGGGTCTATTCTGGTACCCCCGGTTGGGTTCCGTTGTTAACGTGCGGAACCCAACCCAACCGGGGGTACCAGATAGACCCCAAAATCTTTTTTTACATTGCGAAATCAATTTTTGTTCCCTCATAAAGTGTCTGGGGTCACTTTACGTTTATCATGTGATTCTGACCTCATCGTGATGGTGGTGGTGTCTTCGGATTTTTTAATACAAATTCATTAAAAATTGAGCAGAGATCATAAATGTCTTCTAATTTTTTTGTGAAGTTTTAAAATGCTGTTTTGTTGCTCTATAAATAATTATTCAGAAAATGATTCGTTATGATATGGATTCTATTCCAGTGAAAGATTAGTTGACAGGAAATGACAATCATAACCGGCTCGTCATCATCAAATGGAAGTGTAAACGTAAACATTACCCGGAATGATTTTTTGTGAAAAACAAGATGCCTGTAGTTTACGCGTTGACTTTTTTTGATTTTGCAGTAACTGTGTTCCTTGTGATTTTACTTCCTATTCTTGTGTATTGTGTCCTTTCAAAGCCGAAAAAAATGGCTCAAATAACACGATTTGAAGATGAGAAATTTTATCTGGATCCGTCAACCAATCCAGCCTCTAAGAAACTATTTCCTAATCTTCGAGACGAATATTCGGTATCTCTTTCAGTTATAGTTCCTGCATATAACGAAGAAAAACGTTTACCTGCCATGTTAGATGAATGTCTTGAATATCTAGAAAGTAGATCTGTGAAACACACTGATTTTTCTTATGAAGTAATTATTGTTGATGATGGTAGCTCAGATAGCACAACTAAAGTAGCGCTAGATTATGTAAACAAGTACGGATCTGAAAAAGTAAGAGTCCTAACATTGCTAAAAAATCGAGGGAAAGGAGGTGCAGTGAGACTTGGTATGTTGAGTGCTCGTGGAAAACTTTTACTCTTTGCCGACGCAGACGGTGCTACAAAATTTCCCGATGTTGAAAAGCTGGAAGAAGAAATGCACGTATTAAGTGCAAAAGATATCAATGCTGTGGTGATTGGTTCTCGTGCTCATCTGGAAAAGGAAGCTATTGCATCTCGTTCCTTGTTTCGAACCATTCTTATGTATGGTTTCCATTTTTTGGTCTGGTTGTTTGCTGTTCGTACTGTCCGAGACACACAGTGCGGTTTCAAGATGTTTACTCGTGAGGCTGCTCGATCTCTTTTCTATGTCTTGCATGTGGAACGATGGGCTTTTGATGTAGAGCTGTTATATCTTGCTGAAAAAAAGAACATGCCCATCAAAGAAGTTGCTGTGAACTGGACAGAAATAGAAGGGTCTAAATTAGTTCCATTTTGGAGTTGGTTGCAAATGGGCATTGACCTATTATTTATTTGGTTAAAATATCAGCTGCATATTTGGAAAATTTCCGATTCTAAAAAGGAGTCCTGAATAACATTGGATTTATTCAAATACATAATCAAAAACTGGTACTTTTCTATTAACATGTCAGCAGCTAAAATGGCACTCTTCCTTTAGCAGGGAACCAGTTGTCTTGACTGAATGTTATCGCTGGTTCCAGTCTGTTAGCATGGAATCAGCTGGTACCACCTTCACATGTTAGCGCTAGTTCCCTGCTTTCAGAAAAGTACTGCCAAAATAGTGTCAGGTGCACTAACACAGCAGTCTTAGGAAATCAAATGTGTGATTTTTTGTCAACTCTCTAGCATAATACTGCTGTACTTGGTGCCTTTGTGCACAATTTGGTGCCTACTGTTGTGACAGATGAATATTTTGCAATAGTGTGGTGACAGCTGCTGTCAGGATAATGGGAAAGTGCCTAAAATCATCAATTCTGAGTGCTTTGCCTTACATCTTTTTATACTTTATGTTCTCTTTATACATTCCTTGAAATGTAATAAACAAGTGTTTTATAAGTGAAAATTATCTATTATTATAAACAATAAGAACTTTTATAAGATTCCACATTTCATTCCTTACTGTATCTATTTATAATGCTTAAAATATATTGTGACTATAAATTTTCAGCCTTAAAATGAATGGAATTATATTTATTCTGATAGACTTAAAAGGAAAAAACAGAGACAACTGTGATGGGCTGTATTCAAGAAAATGATATACAAGACTCCCAAATATGACTTATATAATTTGAAAAATGTGATAATTTTATTTTGTTTTGACACACAGAAATGTATTTGAAATTGATGATAGATAATGTGCTTATATGATTGATGCATTGTAAAAAGATTGTTTTGTTTTACTATTTAAATTATGATTCTAAGATGTGTTTTAAGGAACTGAGTATGCTATCGCTTTCCAATTTCTTAATTGGTTATTAGCTATATTGCAGGTTATATCAAGATTTTTATTTTCCTACTTAAGCTTATTCTTTTGGTAGTCTAGTTTCAGAATGGATTTTGTGCATTTAAAACAACAGAACAAATACTTGTTTTGCATATGTTCATATTTCACATATTATGTTTCATGTATATGAAATATATCATATGTTAATGTTTTATCTTGTCTGAAGCTTATGTCTTCTAAAGGCTAAATCATGGGCATTTGTTTGAGCTTAAAAACAAGACATTTAATTATTTCTGGTTTATGAATGTATCGGCTGAAAATAAATGATTTCTGTCATAAATGTTCGGTGTGATTCATTTATTATTTTTTTTTCAGTTATTAGGGCAATAACTAGCACTAAGCATTGTTGTTGTCTTGTGTGAGCTTATGATTGTGAAATAAATGAAAGAAATTTCTGAGTAACTTTGCAATGCAAGTTTGATATTCATGGCACACATGCATACATTGTGGCTGTACCTAACCTGTTAACACCCAAAGTAATTTAAAAGCTTAGATTTCTGTAAGTTTCATCCAAATTATGTAAAAACACCAAGATTAAGATAATTGTGAAGTAAAATGTAATTGTGAATTTTTTTCTTTTATTATATTTTTAGAAAAATTGTCCAAAAATCAATTGAAAATCATTTAAAAACTTTTGATAGATTTATATATTAAAAGATTTTTGAAATATAGTAAAATATCAAAAAATGAGGATTAGTTTCGAATTCCTTCTGTTATTTCAAAAGTAAATCAATGGGAAAAAAAATTTCAAAGGGACGACACTTTGACTTCAAAATCTAGCTAATTGATGATACTTACATTCCAGTTAAAAATTATTTAGGAGTTTGGGAAAACATGTTGACTTGTTGTTGTGACAAAGCAGAAAAGAAATACTGGTTTGCATTTGGTTTAGCCAAGGAAGTGAAATATTAACTGCCCTATAAATAGGATGCTGGGTATTAATGAGTTAATGTAAAGTTACATAATTTTAATTATAAATATGTGGATTTTTTTTTTTTGGATTCTGTAAGGAATTATTTTTTCACATTTTACGGTTTCTAACATTTTGTCAATATTTAGTACAATGGTACTCCTTTTTCTATTTTTATCTTACAATGTAAGATACGAAGCATATAGTGATTAATTACAGTTTTTTAATTTTCATTTTTCAAATAATATAATATGCTAACTTTATATTGAATTATATAAATAAATTTAACTCTCCTAAGATAGAAAATTTGTACTTTGTTCAGAATGAAATCCTCCTGAAATATCATTTGATTTCTAATTTACTTATAATCAATGGTGACTCTTCTGAGCACAAGGCCTATGCACATTCTTTTCTTTCTTCTCTCAAGTGAAAAAAAAATATATATTGATGTTCATTTTTTATTATTTACTTTATAATTTAATTATATATACAATCTACATTCTTTATGTTATTCTATAAATTGGTGCCATTTCATACAGAGTTGTCCTGACACTGCCAATTTTTTTGTGTTTCGAGTTATTTCTACTAAACGGCCAAATTTTTTTTAGCATACTCATTTCCTTTTATAGCTTAACAGTGGCAGCGAGTTGGAGGCAGTCCCCCCTCCCACATACACTTGTTGTGAGAAAAATTAAGTTTTTATTTCATTTTAGCTACCTAAAACCAGGAATTATAAAAAAAAGCATTAGTGTCCAGGAAGGTTAGCAGCAAATTTTGTAACTAAATTTTAAATTTTTTTTGTCAACCCCATCTCAGTACTTTTAGGTGTCTATAAGTTTTGCCCAACCTCCACTTATAACTCCTAATTCCCACTGCTGTAGCTTAACATGAGTATGTACTGAAAGGAGGTACATTCATGTTTAATATAGCTCCGCAAGTTCTGGGTAAACCGGGCCAGCGTGGGCATAATTTTTGTTTTTTTTAAATGAAGCTGAAATTTATTGCAAAAAGTTTAACAAAAAAGTGTTTGTGAAGGTTTTTTCCCTATGACTTTATTTCTTTGTTTATAAATATTTTCTTTCTGACAATTAGGCCATGTGTATGCTTGCGATTTTCAATAGTCCAGCTATTTAGTGGGATGTCAAAAGAATAGACTCAAGTAGAATAGCGTATGCATTCAACTTGATAGTGTTCGACTATAAAGACTGCACCGATCATTTTTTGATTAAATGATTGTACAATTAAAGGATAGCAGTTCAAAGTACATGGGTTTGAACTAACATCCGCATACCCACAACTAAATAGTTGATCCACGCCAGTTGAAGTTGAGCTCTGAAATTGGCATGTATTATTACTTGTCAGTTATTACATTTAAAAGAAATAATTTTGCATATTTTTAATAACTGTTGCTCCATTTTTTAATAATAATAAACTATTTTAAAATAGCCATACTATGTAATTTTTATTAGTTTAATCGGTTTTTGTTGATAATTCAAATGATTTGAATTTAAGAATTGTAATTTTACATCCTTAATTCGCATTCATATATTTATAGGAATATATTCGAAAGAACTTATAATAAAATATACGTATGTTCTTGACAAAATTACTTTAGGTGTAGCTGTTATTTTCTACATAAGATCCAATGAGATATAAAGCTCATAAAGAGAATTATTTTAATACTAAATACTGAAATATAAGTAATAAAAATGAGATTGGTGTTATTTATTATTGAACATTTATGTCAATGTAAATGATGCATCTTCTCATTTATCATTTGATTTCTACTGTTTAAGAATCATAGTTTTGTGTAAACCATTTAGCTTTTCTCCTTTTTTTTTTATAATTTAAAATGATTTAGAACCCCGAATTCCTGTACAAAAGCACATTTTGGATAAAATGTTTCACAAAGTACTTGTAAATTGCTTATTGAGAGCAAATTCGAATTTTGTTCCTTCGAAGTTGATTGGATCACAGTAAAAATTAGATTTATCCAAAAATTCTAATCGAGAAAATCAACGTCTGAAAACAATTGCAGCAAGGGAGAACTGCAATTTTTATACTAAAAATAACAAAGATTTGTTTATAATATTTAACAGTTTTAATGAATAATACATAATGAATTAAAGAATAAAATAATTTAAGTATAAAATGTAAATTTATTTTTATAATTAAAAAATTAATAATAATTCCAATAAATAAGTGAGTTTAATAAAGAAACAAAACAGTATTTTTTTTGTTGCAAACAAAACAAATATTTTGTCCGAAAATTGTACAATAAAGCTTTTAAATAAACAGTAACATGTTTAGTGCTCTTTTGATTGAATTCATAATTCAATAGCCAAGTCCTTGAGTGAATTATGAGCCTTAAAAATTATTCACTGGCTATCAATGAGAAGATAAGGTTTAACTAACGAAAACAATTCCGAAATACAAAAGTTTTTCCCAGTTTTAAGTTTTGACTTCAAATTAACCAAAATAAATACGAGTTACAGGCTTATATACTGAACTGGCCTATTGCTAGTAATGATCATTAAAAATGAGAGTTCATCATTTAATCTAATGATTAAAATGGGAGCTTTGTGAGAAAGGATTTCCTGGAAAGAAATTTGAGGAATTTTGGGAAAAAAAATAAATTGTATTGCTATACAAAAAAAAAAAAAAAAAAATCCGAGCCTCAGGAATGCCTACAATGCGTTCCTAGTGGGCTTACATAGCATGAGAAGACAATGAGCACGTTCCCAATTAAATAGTTGAGCGATTAAAATTGCATGTGTATGCCCCCGTACTGACTAAACAGTTTAATCACTGAAACCGCCTGGCACACACACCTTGACTAAACTGTTTAGTGGGGGATTTTAGTTTAGTTTAGTTATATTAATGTTCCGTTTGGAAGCCACACGAGGACTATTTTAGGACGGACCTCGTAATTTTGAACTGTGGTCAGATGACGAGGGCGATGCTTGAGCTGGCACCCCCTCTCCAAATTTCCGCACCACACCAGCAGGAGGACTTTTGGCCTCCTACATATGATTTGACTTGCTACACTCCACATACACAATGGATCTTCAGTGGAATCGGGTTTCGAACCTGGAGTCCTTCGGCAACGGAGCCTAATCCTTACCACTAGGCCACAGCGGCCTCATTTAGTTGGGGAAGGAATCGAATGTATGCGGATAGCCTGAAGTTGGAAAATCTAATTTGTATATATGTTACGGTCAATGTGGATAATCGGTTATTATGCATAATAACCAAATAAGCCAGTTAAAGCGTTTAATTTATGAGAGTATATCACTTTAACCGTCTATTATGAATAATTACCAATGAAGTTTGGTCAATATAATTATTTTCAAGGGAGTAGCTTTCGGCTCCTCTAACATCCTCTAAAGTTGGACTTAAAAATTTAATAATTTAATTTTAATTAAATGTTCTTAAATAGAATTTAGATTTATTTAGTGATTTTATATTTCCCCGATTACATCATCGAATGATTTTATTGATTTATGAATTTAATAACAATCGTTTACATGGAATTCTATGAAGTTGCTGGTTCATATTTTGGAATTCATCATTTGGAATGCTGTCTTACACTTGCATGGTGGTTTCTTTGATTGTTCGCATTATTCTATTCTTGGTTTTTTTGTTAATTATAGAGCGTTTCTTCCCAATTGCAAATATTAGAACTGAGTAAATCTATTAATTCTTTACTATTTCTTGTTCTGAAAAACATTAGCTTCGCTATCAGCGGCAAATGCTTATATTTCTTTACATTCGTTGACATTTCATTTCAGATGTTGCAGGCCTTGGTGACAAACTTAGCGACTTGGGACACATTTGATGACTTTGGCGACAAATAAAAGATTTAGAAAATTCAGGAATTTTCTCGCTATCTCTATTAGGAGCGAAGTTATGGTCAAATTTTACTCTAAGCTCAGATTCCTTACATTCAATGAGCTAGAGAAGCTACTAGGTTCCGGATCCCATAGGATGTTTTTTTTTTCAAACTAAAAAAATCTTCCCGGTGCCACTTTAGATGCCAAAGGCATCGCCAGCGAGGTTGAATTTCTACATTTGAAACAAGAGATGCTCACACAAATACTTAGGTTTCAAAAAGATTTAACTTTAAACGATTAACCTTTTACTGTGACCCACGCACCTCAAATTTTTAATGATAGAAAAAGCCAAAAATAGATTTCAAACGAAAACTTCATCGGTAATTATTCATAATAACCTGTTAATGTGATAAATTATTCACTTTAGCCAGCTTAATTGGTTATTATGAATAATCGTTGGTTATTATGCATAATTACCGCGGTGATTATACATAATAACCGTTTATCCATATTGACCGTAAGATATACATAATACAAAAATTATTTCTCTAAACAAACTAATTTAATCTATTTATTTATGTCATTCTTACTTCTCAACATTGTTGTTAACATGCTTGTAAAACGGGAGAATAGGCTTATACTTTCAAATAGTTTTGCTTGTTTTCCGGAAAGTATTATATAACCAGTGGGAGTGCTTTCGAGTTTCTCTTATCCTTTCACAATATGGCACGTTTTTATGTTTCCCTATGTCCTGCAGTGAAAAGAATCGAGTTTGTATTTTTAAAAGTACGCCAACCCTTTGACCATTTTGGATAAAAATTTGATACTGACCTACAATTTTGGTGTCAGTACCATATATCAATTTTCATTTATCTAGCTCTTTCCGCTTTTGAATTATCGAATTCGCATACACAAGATCTGACAAAGAGTTCACAGATTTGATCCAAAATTCAACATCTAAACTTATATTTTAAAATTATCGTATTTAAACTCTCTTCCAGCCAATGACATTGGGACGTTTTTTTAATTTTCCATCACTTATCCACATTTTTCTGGAAATATGACTATGCAAGAAAAAAGCATTTTAGGAGCCGTCCTTCAAAATTTTCCAAGTATGCTAAAATATGAGAATTTTTGGTCTTTATAAAACGGTATAATGTGATATGATTTCACAAGACAGATAACTGTAACATAGAAGAAAAAGAATAGACCTGTATGTCACTTATGGATACGCACCAAAATTGTCCATTGATATCATTATTATTCAAAATTTTATGCCGTGTTTTCTAGGCTCTTCAAAGAACCGGAGGAACATAATCCACAAAATATATATGAACAAAAATAAAATGTACAGGATGAGGCTGATAAACCGGATGTTTTTAGAACAGCGTTTGCTCAGCCTTGGACAGGTGTTCGCGTGGAAACATTCTATTCTTTTGTCCAAAGCATTAGCATTTCAGTCGGCGTTATGCAGTGATGGACGTTAAAACAACGTGCTTTTGCTTATACAGTACAAACCCAGTTAACCAAACTAAAGAGGGGGAAGCCGTTTCGGTCAACGATTTTTTCTGTTAAGCCATGAGCATCTATTACTATTTTGTATATAATTACAATATGTGATTCTGAACGGTTTTAAGTGTAAAACAAATTCAAAACTCTTTGTAAGCTACACTTACGTTCTTTTAACACGTTAAGCGCCATGTCAGTCACCGGTGACTGACACTGAACTTTCTGTCTAACCGAACCTAAAGTCTAATTAGATGGCCCCTTCTCTACTATAGTTAAGAGATAGCAAAGAAGGGGTCATCTAAATAGATAGATGATTCGAATCTCAGACGTGAATCGTGGCGCTTAACGAGTTAAAGTTAACCCTCCGTCGCGCGCAATGTTCCTGGCAGGCACAGATAAACTATATCTTTATTAATATTGTTAATACTCATTAAAGTAGTCTCGATAATTCTAGGTGGACGGGACCGGGCCTACCTCGAACTATCGAAAACTCGAATTATCGAAATCATAAAATATAATAAATAAATAAATGGAAATAAAAGCAATTTTTAAATTTCAGTGCAGTATATTTAAATGAAAAATGCACTTACATATTATAAAATTACTGCTGATAGCAACAGGTTAATTATATCTTAAAATAATTGTCAATTGTTTTTTGTTTAAACACATTGCTCCTATATATCGATCTTAAATATATCCCGTTTTCTTCAGGAGGGGGATTTCTGCAGGTGGCTCCGGGGTGCGCAGTGGACATATGACCGTCGAACAATAAAAACCAGATGCAGTAATTCTTCCACGTGTTGGTCATTATTTGGGAGCTAAACTGATTTTTTTCACTAACTCGGATTTATGGAAAACTCGAACAATCGAGACTCGAATTATCGAGACTCTACTGTAATATAATTTTAGCATTCCAAAGTTAATCACTGACCTTCCTGGGGGGGGGGGGAGGGCTTAAAAGGAAAAAGTGAGGAATATCGGGAATATCGTTCCAAAAGTCTCGCCTTGGCGATTATTTCCGTGGAGTGCAGTACGTGTTTTTTGGATTTGCAATTTCAGAGCTATTTCGGATAACCCGGGTTTCGGTTAACCCGAGTTTCGGTTAACCGGGGTTTTACTGTAATTGTTTTTTGAGGAGTGGTGAACCGATTCCCACCTTTCGGCATGAATTTCATCGCAAACTCAACATTCACCGAAATGATTATCTTCCCTCCCTTTAAACAAACGTTCGAAAAGGATAATAAATGAAAACAAAACCACCTGGTTATTCACGTAAGGTTACAGACGCGGGGGGGGGGGGGGGGAGCCACCCTTCATTATTTTGCCGTCGTTCATCGCGTCTGAAAACAAAAGGTACCAATTTTCAGGAAATAACGTCTGGTAAAAGGTTCCATGTTTAAAATTTTCATAAGGGGTCATATACATATTTATAATTGTACCAATTTCAAAATTACCAATGGAAACACACATTTTTCTTAATAAATTTCAAACTTACATCAAAATTTATTTTCGAATACCAAGTTTCATCATCCTAGCCTTTTATTTCGAAATTATAAGCAAATCAAATTTTTAAGATCTAATGCTAAAGTAAAATTTGGAATTTTTTTTGATATCTTGAGAAATAATATAACTATTGACCTAGAATTTTTTTATGTAATAGCATGAATTATTCTCTACATTTTACCTTTTTACTTTTTATTTTAAAATAATTTTGAGCACATGAAGCATTTTATCAAAATTGATGTTTAAAAATTTTCTAATAGCAACTCTTATAAATTTTAATAGTAATTGAAGCAGATGGCCATTTGATTATCCTATGCAAAATTTCTGGATATGCATACGAGTAGTTTTGAAGTCACATTAAATTTTCTATTTTCGCTGTAAAACGATGCGCTTAAGGGGGGGGGCATCATATATTTCGAAAATGTTTTGATTATTAAATATTATCATTACACCGCTTTGTTTTATAAAGTTTAAATATATAAACGTTTAAATATTTATATATAAAATAAAGAAATTATAAATTAAAGTGGTGCACTAGTGTACTATTTCAGTTAAATCATTAATACACGAATAATTAGATAATACCAATACCCTATCGACTTACAAAGAAAACCTAGAAAATAAATGGAAAACAGTGAAGGTCAGAATAAATCTCAACAAGTTATTAATGTTAATACACATACTAACATTTCACTAAGGAGCCGTTCAAATATTACGTAAGCATGTTTTTGGTATTTTTTGACCCCCCTTCCCCCCTTGTCAGCAAAAATAAGCAAATCGCAAACCCCCCTCTTATAATTACGTAAGCATACTGCAACCCCCCCCGTTCTTTTTTTTCTTTTTTACAAAACGTATAACAGTAATAATCTAATTTTAAAAATTTTAGGACTTAATTCAAATAAAAAAACTCTAACTCGCCGCTTAAAATGAAAAAAAAAAATGTAAGTTTAATTTACTTACAATTTCAAGTTTAAGCTTACAAAAATCAAGTTTAATTTTCTTTTGTCAAATTTAACTTTTTTTCAAGTTAAATTTTTTTAAATTAAATTATTTGTGCAAGTTACAAGAGATTTTCGGAAATAAAGTGATTTTAATGTCTTACGTAAGCATCACTCATACTCCCCCTCCCCCCTTGTCAGCAAAAATAAGCAAATCGTAAGCCCCCTCCCCCCCCCTTGGGTGCTTACGTAATATTTGAACGGCCCCTAATACAACGAATATTATTCTCTTTTATTAGATTACTTCCATTCATGCAAAAAATACCTATATCGATACTGATTCATTATTAAAATTTTAACACTTTGTGATCAAAATTTATTTCAGGCAAAACTGAAAATTACAGGAAATTTCCAGAGCTAATGTGAATCATGATTTTTGCAGGACAAAATAAAATTTTTTGGAGAAAAGTTCTGCTGTACTGAACTTTTTTACACTTCAAGTTTAACGATTGTAAAATTTAGATTATTACTTTGAAAATAACATTTAAAGTGCGAAATACTTTAAAAATGCTACTACCGACATTTAAAACCAAGCATAGAACTTCTCTATCTAAATGTGGTGACAACCCTTTTTATATTTGGAACACAAAATGCAGAATATCTTCCAATCTACTCATACCATATTAACCAAAATTTATTTCTTGGGGTATTTTTTCATGAGAAATTTATTTATGACATCAAAAATGGGTGTTGCTATTGAAAATTTTGAAGTTAGTGTAATTTTAAATATTTAGATGACCCCTTTAGAAGTTTTTAACCACAAAATCTTTTAGTATACGTTATTTCCTGAAGATCGGTAGCTTTTTTTTTAAAAAAATGGGTGGCTCCTTTTTTCCCCGCGATTGTACGTTCTACAGAAAATGTAGAAAGAGTTAGAGCAGCAATGTTACGAAATCCATTTCTCTCGGCTCGGAGAAACTTCTGCGAAACTTTAGTGCATAAGCGGATATGAACATCATTTGCAAAATGTGAATTTCCGTTCTATCTAATCACGAATGTTAATTTGTCAATTTTTTTTTTTTTGTCAAAACTCATAATTTTGTGATTATTTCAAAAAACATTCTATTATTCTGGTCCACCCCTATTTGTGAATTCATTAATGTATGCGATATTTTTAAAAGTAAAAATATGCAAAAACGTTTGATTTATATTTACATTAACATATTGTTTTGTGACAGGAAACATTATTTTTATCGTGATCTTTGGGAAAAAGGACATGTGTTAACATAAGAAACTCTTTTTAATCTCTATTTATGCGATGATATAACACAATCTCTTTTATCAGCCTTTTTTATTTGCATTCCCCCCACCCATTTCTTTTCGTTGCTTTGCGATAGCGGTTTTCTAACGTTCCAATTCCGCTCTTTGCCGAGTGAAGGAAGCATCCGAAATTTTTGGGCAATATGGGGGCCATAATTGCTACGCCTGTAACTATTATTGTTACTCTTCTCTCGGCAAAACCTTCTGGTAAGAAACTGGTTATTTAATCTTCATCTTTATATAAACTTTTTAGTTTAATATTTAAAATTTATGGAATTCTCTTCGCACCTGTTTTCGGCACCTCGTAAAATAAACGCATACAGATGAGTTTTCTGTTTTGCTCATCAACAGTTGATTAAAGCAATCGCCAAACGCACTTAGCTTCTATTTTAATCTCGAAGTACAAATCAGTTTCATTTCTTCTACACAAAAGATTGAATTCTAGGCCCAGATTTCCCATAGGGCTAACCTAGGTCATGGACTAGGGCGTTGCTTTCAGGGGCGCGTCAGCAAAAGAAATAATCAAATATTTACAAATATTTAAGTATTATTTTGAAAACGCCATGTAAAATGATAGTTTCTAAATTTACATTTGTTACATTAAATATATTGAGCGGTTCATTTCTTTTTGTGTTCTGTGAACCTTATCGTCTCTTGCCCTTGAACTTCTTTGCATTGAAATAGATTTAATAAATTCTGTCCACTTCAAAGGTCCTTTAAGCCTATTCACGGACAAAAGCGGAAAAACGAAGCTCTGGTGGATATTTCAGACGATTTCAAGAAATTCGATGGAATATTTTTGTAGGTGTTAATGTATGTTATTTCATATAGTATTGAAATATGGGATTAAAAATTTAATGCGACTCAAAAATAATGACTGTATTAAATGCTTATATTTTTCAAGAATAAACAATTGTATAAATAATTGAAAATGATGTATATTAACTTTTTTTTTGAGAGAGAGCAGAATATGCTTTGACCTAGGGAGTAGAAATGTGTAAATCCGACCCTGTTGATTTCTGTATTATTGTTTACTCTCAAATTTTCGTCTGTTAAATTCTATAATAGGTTCGTTAAAAATGCAGTAACATCCGGCTTCTGTATGTATTGAAGATAATGATAATAAAACCATTCTGGCAGTTATTCTGAAAAAGAAAGTTTGCATTTTATATGAACATCTAAAACTAAAGAAATAAAAACCTCGAATTTGGTATTTTCAGAGTTTCCTCTGGTTATAACAACCGAAAAAAAGCTTTAAATGCTCATTAACATTTTCACACAGAGAGCAGAAATTTCGGGTATTCCCATTGACAAAACATTACACCAGAAATCGAACAACATGGAAGTTCTATATACACGAAATAAAAACAAAACAAATGAAAAACTCCCATGCTGTTACTCCTACAGCCATTGAGTTGTGAAAGACAACCAAAGTTGACAGTGCGCGGAAATTGACGCATTGTCAGTGGCGTAGCTGCAACTTTTGTCGCCCGGGGCGAACTTTCAGTATGTCGCCCATCCTTTACAAGTTATATAAACCTCAAAATAAACAAAATAACAAATTCCAGGGGAAAAAATTGATTTAATAACCCAATTCGTCGTTTGACACCCTTGATCTCTGCAGACAGGGTGCGAAATCGCGCGTCCACCACCGGACTTTAACATACCGGCAATTTACCGAAATGAAGCGAAAAATATGAATTAAAATATTTTTTATGTATACAATGATTGAACTAGTGCCGATGCTCTTCATTTTATTATTAAATTGCTTTCCTACATGTTTGATTTTGCCACCCCTTTCGAAGTGGCGCCCGAGGTGGACCACCCCCACGCCCCCCATAGCTACGCACTGCGCGTTGTGGCATTGCCCCCAGTTAAATAGACCCGAATATAAAGCCATTGTGTGGGAAAAGTTTGTATTTGAACAGAATTTAGTTTTTCTCACAAATAATCAATATTCTATATAATAAAACTATTGTTACAAAGCTATAAATTCGTTTCCCTGAGATGCTAATCTTGGCGACAAACTTGGCGACTTGGCGATAAATTTGGCGACCTTGGCGACAAATTTGGCGACCATTTTGGCGACTTGGCGACAAAGTTGGCGACTTTGGCGACACGTGGAATTCTCTAGAAGGACCTCGAAATTTCAAGCTATTTCTACTGTTTTCATGAACTTTCTAGAGACTACGTCACTTCCTCCGTAATGAAGTCACTTCCTGTTGAAAAGTATAAAGGCAAGCTCTCAAGCCAAGAAGAGTTAGTTGGAATTTGACCTGCAAGCAAGCTGGTGAGTTAACAAGAAACCTTTGAGCATTGTGTTGAGATTTATTGGTAGTCTCTGTTGTGAATTTTTACTAGTGCTGTGTTAATACTTGTGCTACGTTTCTTTGCTTGAGAATATTTGTAAAATAAAGAGCTTTATTTTTGTAATCCTGCTTATTGGACTGCATTTGCATACACCCACAAGTTGATTTTGTCACACTATATTTTAAACGAAAGTTGTTTAATCATAGAGCTCAGTCTAAAACACTAAGATGCGTACGAACACGTATTACATCATTAATTGGTGATGCGCCCACTTATAGTTTTCTACGTACTGTCTGTTTGAGTTGTCTTGAATATAGAATGAATACGTTTTTACTGTATTTAAAATGCTTCAGACCCTAATTGCATAAGAAATTCAAAAATATTATTACGATATCTTCAAGATATTGTATAGCACTCAGAATATCGAACAACGATGTGGCTATATCGTACAATATTTTGTGCTAATAGGGGGAGAAGCGTTTTACTGTTGTTGTTGCAGCCAAAATTCGTATCATGAATAACACTGTTTATGAACAAATTTTCGGAAAATAAAATATCTGGAATTATGTACTGTGTCTTGATTCCGGTCCATTAAATTCCCGAAGCAATAATGGCTTAATTTATGAAAATTAAATTCAACTGTAACCAGGGCCGTTACAAGGGTACGTTGCTCCCTTAGGCAAAGAATGTAATTCACGCCTCTCTTGTCAACACGTGTTCACATGCATAGGCAAACATAAAAAATGATATAAACGTTTATTATATTTTGAAATTATAGTCGAAAAATTGTTAAGTTACTCAAAAATGGTTAAAAAGAGAGTAACTCTTGAACTTGTAATCTAAATATCTATAATTCATTAACACATTTTATTCATTTGCAATTAAATATCTAACAAGAGAAATACATTTTTCGTGTTTTTGCTGTAACGAATATTACAATTAATGTATGACGATTGCCGTATTATCTCGAAAAGATATGAATGCCTTTTAGTGATACAATGAAAATTCCACGTTATTTTTATCTCACGTGATATTGGAAGAATTTTTTACTGTTAACACTGTCAGTGACAATGTAATTTATTTCTGTGTTTGAAGGACAGATTATTTCAGACTTTCAAGGTTTAGAACTTTCAATTAACATAAGGGTCAATTTCTATACTTCGAGAAGAAATGTTTTCTAATCTCTTTGGAACAGGCAAACTTTGATCCACTGAGGGTATTTTTGTAGTTCACGGCTTAGCCAACATAAAAATATATAAAAACTGTGTTAAAAATTTGTTTCTAAATCAATAATTATGTATAATTAAAAATTTAAAAAATTCTAATTATATATAGTCATTGATCAATTTTAGGTAAGTGCATGTATTAGAAATATTGTTACAAAGCTATAAAGTCGTTTCCCTGAGATGCTAATCTTGGCGACAAACTTGGCGACAAACTTGGCGACCATTTTGGCGACTTGGTGGCAGAGTTGGCGACTTTGGCGACAAAAGGAATTTTCTAGAAGGACCTCGAACTTTCAACCTATTTCTATTGGTTTCATGAACTTTCTAGAGATTACGTCACTTCCTACGTAATGAAGTCACTTCCTGTTCAAAAGTATAAAGGCAAGCTCTCAAGCCAAGAAGAGTCAGTTGGATTTTGATCAGCAAGCAAGCTGGTGAGCTAACAAGAAACCTTTGAGCGCTGTGTTGAGATTTATTGGTAGTCTCTGTTGTGAATTTTTACTAGTGCTGTTTTAATGTTTGTGTTACGTTTCTCTGCTTAGAATACCTGCAAAATAAAGAGCTTTATTTTTGTAGTCCTGCTTATTGGACTGCATTCACGTACACCCACAAGACGAATTTGTCACAATACGAACGAAAATTTTTTAAAATCTTGAAACTGAATTCTTGCGGATTTCGAATTGTCGAACGACAATTTTAGTTTCTCCTATACGAAGTTTATTAACCCTTTGCACTCCGAAAGATAATAAGATGAATAATTATACACGCGTGAGTGTAAGGATTGATTTCACGCTTTAGGAAGCTGAAAAATATTGTTGTTAATATGTTTCAATTCCTAAAAAGTAATTGTGTTTTTACTATTGTATGGTTTTTATAATAAGCTTTGTCCAACAAGAATGTGTAAAAGATGCATCGTTTAGAATTTCGAGTCTGTCTGACATAAGAATGCAAAGCGGTTAACCCTCTGACTGCGTATCCCGCGATTTCTGCGGCAAGTGCGCTTCCAATCCGCGGGTCAGCTGCATTCTACGATTTTCACAAGCTAATGTGCTTACTTAGTACTTTTATAGCGTTGGATCATATTATACTAATAAAGATTTGCATATAAATAACAACTCGCTTAGCTCAGCGGTATTTGAACACGTTTGGAAAAGTTGCATCTGAATAGTAGTTTAAAAAAATTACATAGTCAGAGGGTTACGAGAAAGTATTGTAATCGTCAAAAAATTCGACTTCGACATTTTGATGAATCTGCACGTTTTAGACATCCGCGAGTCCGAAAAACACATATTTTTGAAATTATATCTTTTCTCGCCTGTCTGTCTTGTAGATTTTTATTAAAATTTGTACGCAATCTGTCGAATGGAAATCTGTGTGTCTGTCCGTCAGTGTGCACGTGAATCCGAGAACTCAAAAAATGCAACGAAATAGATGAATGAAATTTAACTCACAGTTTTACCATGAGAATTGTATATCTGTATCAAATTTTGGAACATATACATCCAGGGGTGGCGTTAGAGTTTTCCCGACGGGGGAGGGGGAGCACGACCTTATGTAAAGGGGAGGGGACGTAACGATAACCCTCTCCAATTTTCGCCATGTCTTTATTTATCTACTAGTTGAATAGCCCGCTGCGTGAACGGGGTACAAAAATTTACCCAACAGAGGGGTCCTAGCCCCTCCAGCCCCCTCATCCAACATCGGGTTGTCTGTCTGTTGGTACGTTTATTCATGTGTATGTGAACGCGGTAACGCCAAAACGTTACTAGCTGTACTGTCCTACCGCCAGGAGAAAAACCCTGATCAGGATTACCTCAAATAGACGAGTCGAAGAAAGGGCGGATACGGATATAAAATCAACCGCAACATTTGGCAAACTAAGCGTATTTCCGTTCGTTTTCGATCGAAGTACAAAGAGAAATGAGACTTCCGCCGCTTCTATTTACACCAAATGAAATAAAGCCCTTTCCTTCACCCTCAAAATGCAATGGAATATCCCGTTTCCATAACGACCGCCACCGGCATGTTTGGTGTCTAAGGTTTTTCTCGTGGCGGTAGGATAGTATGGATGCATTTTGATACGTGATTTTTACACTGAAATTGTAGATTGGTATCCAATTTTGAACATAGTCTGTCAAGCGGAAGACATGATGTTTTAAAATTCACACTCGGCTCTCTTCACTATACGAGAGTCAAAGAAGCAGTGGCGTAGCGAGGCTATGTGGCGCCTAAGTCATAATATGATTTTTCGTCCCCCCCGTCACCAGCTTAGCTTGTGTAAATGGTGCCTGGGTATGGTGTTTTTTTGCCTCTCATCGTACTTGACTTTAAAAAGAGACATGAAGGCATTAACGTCTTGTCGCCATGGCTAGTGGCGTAGCGTGAATAAGTGGCACCCGGAAAACAATGATTTTTTTATCCCACTCATCATCAGTGTCTTAACAAGTGTAAATGTCGCCAGGGATATGGTATTATTTTTCTGCTCCCTTATCCTAATTCGCTTTAAAAAATGGCATACACTCCGCAATGTTCTGACTCCGTGGCGCCCTCTAAAACTGACGCCTGGGGCATACGTACACCCCTTGCCTCCCTGTCGCTACGCCACTGCAAGATGTAGGTGGCTCTGTATGCGTTCTTTCTGTTGTTTATAATCCTGTACTCTTTCATTGTATAGCAGCAGTGCTTTGTAAATGTAACATCATGTTCGCTCACCTCTTCTTGGCATTTTTCTACTCCTAGCAGTGCCAATTTATTACTTTGGAAAAAGGCATTCTTAAAAATGCTCACTCAAGATACAAGTTAAGTAATCTTATCAAGTTCCTCCTGGAATCGACTTCCTTATTAATGTCTGTGGTTCTCCGGGCTCATAATTCTCACCTTGGCTTCTTGTAAATTCCGCATTCATCTTGACCTGTTATTGGTCACGGTTTTATTGTGCTCAACATTCATTTTATTATTTTGAAATTTTTATATATCACAATTGTATAATATGCTTGTTAACATATCTAAGTTGGTTTTTTTCCCTTTGTTCTGAATAAAATTTCACACATTCCCACCCAACCGACAGGGAGCCGCTTTGGCTCCGAGTTCGGGGGTATGTTGTGTGCAAGCAAGTACTTTGTAAATAACTTCATCGAATAAACATGTGTTTGTGACTTCCAGAGTCTGTCCTTCCCTCAACTAAGAGTAACCTGAGAAGCAGTTCCTTCTGTGAACAGTCCCCTCAACAGTGAAGTTTACAAAAATGTTGAGGGAAGAATACGCCGCTGGATTTAAAAGTATTTTTCGATAAATACTGAACCTATACCTTATACACAAATGGAGAAAAACGTGGTGCACGATTTCGATATAAAGGCAGAATCCATTGATGTTTTATGCAAATATTTTTGACCAGGTTTAGAAACACGCAAAAATTCTCGTATGAAAATAGTGGAATAGTCTCATGGAATAATTCCATTTGCATAACGAGAAGTCAAAATAACTCTTCAATTTGGAAACAAGCAGTGCCGTGAAAGATATTTTCAAAGATTAAAATGCATGCATCTAAGAGTTTTTCCTTTAACTCACCTAAAATTCTTGAATTCGACGCCATATATTTATTTATTTAATCAGAAAAAAGAGCACAGTACAGAAACTCCAATTACAGTGTTGCATGACACAAGAAAGACAAGCAATTTAAAAATTGTTAGGATCTAATCTAGAAACATTAAAAGGTATCTAAAAACAATCAAGGTCTTCAGAAAATTTTATAACATTTATGTAACGAGAAATTGTTGATGTAATTAAATTTAACATACACACGCAGTCTCTTTAAGTTCTGGTCGCATTCTACAACAAAGCGAATATATCAGCACAATCGATCACTTTTTAAAAAAATGAAGTCACAAAAAATTACATACAAGAAACTAGGAATATTAAAATTGTTACGCAGATAAGATTAAGATTTAGATATAATTTAAGATAATATGTTATTGAAAGTAGAGAAAGAAAAGTACGCTCCAAAAAGTAATGTCCAAAAGTTACTTTACGTCAAAAATAACCCCTATACCAATATCGTCGCTTAACAAGCAACACCGCCTATCTCAATTTTTTGAAATTTCATAGAGGAAGAAAATACTTAATTTTTCGCAACCAGTGACGAATATTTCTGATTTTTTTTCACATCTGGCAAGAACACGCGGTCGCATGTTCATATCAGGTGTTAAATAAATTAAAAAGCATCCGTTATTGGTTTCGAAAATTAAAATTAATTATTCCTACTGCCACGAGAAAAACCCCAGACAGCAGGCATGCTGCTGGCGGTCGTTATGGAAACGGGATATTCCACTGCATTTTAGGGGTGAAGGAAAGATATTATCTCATTTGGCACAGGTAGAGCAGGCGGAAGTCTCATTTCGCTTTGTAATTCGGTCGAAAACGAATTCCTCGCCTAACGGAGTGCGCTTAGTTTGCCAAATGTGGCGGTTGATTTTATATACCCGTTTCCCTCCTTTCTTCGTTTCGTCTACTTGAGACAACCCTCAAGTAGACGAAACGAATTTCTCGTGGCGGCAGCACAGTAGTAATCAGAGTGAAATAATGCAAAATTATTCATTTGATAAGAATAAAAAATATTCAACAGATTAATAATACTAAAATATTTTTATTTTTACTTTAATTATCAATTTATAAATGAACAAATTAGGATGAATTAAGCAGGTATTTCTTTCTCTGAAATATTTAAGCCAAATGGTTGACAAGAAAAAAAAAAAGCCGAAATAAAGATTTTTGGAAAGGGGAGAAAGACAGAGACCCAACGATCACCAATATGACTAGCATCATATACAAACATTTGAAACGCAATAGAGAAAATGATCTCATTAATGTCCTACTTTTAAGGCCATATTCATCTAATTAAGCACCAATTAAAATTCATCAAGATTCTTAATGAAATGAATAATTAACAATTAAAAAGCCATTACAAAATGTTTTTGCATTCAACTGAATATTGCATTTATTAAAGGCAAAACTTTCCACATTTATTTTTATTTTCTGATTCAAAGAAAAATAATTTTTTCCAGTGAATGCCGCCCATCAAAACGGGTGTTGATTGTTTATACCTGCAAACAGATTTTGATTTCATCTTTTATTTTTCTTTGTTAGGAACTGTTAATTTATTTCACAAAAATTTTGAACTCTTTTATCACGTTCTGAAAAGTACTCATGTTCGTTATTTATTTTTTATTTATAGACATCGTCTATTGGATAAAATGGATAGCATCTTACATCTACATCGAACTCTACAAGCGTTCACACAAGAAGCGATTCGATTGGTACGATATGGGAGCGAAGCACGATCCTCACAAAACAAATTTTCTCCCACATCCTGAGGAAATAGTTTTGGAGTCTCCATTGTCCGATGCCCAACTCGTTAATGTAAGAAATAATTTTCTGTATACGTTGAAAAAGTTATTTTCTTTTTTTGTGCAGACATAGTTTTGATGCTTTTAGGGAGTATCTAGTTTATATGGAATTGAAAGTAGATGTACGTCTGTAAATAAGGTAAACAAGACTGTTACTGACCCTCTTAAGGCAATATTTATACAATTAATTCATGGAAAAATAGTAAAAACAGTTAAATCAAGTTTTAATTCTCTCTGTAACTTTTCTAGAATTACTCTACTTCAAGCTGAATAAAAAATTATCCCTGGAAGGTATTTGGCAATATATTGAGAATAAGCAGTGCAAAATTGGTTATTGACTCCCTATGGATGAGTAATTGACACCACAGTTATTAACATTTCTCCATTCTTATTTAGTTTGCTTATCTAATGTTAGGTTAGATAAAACTGAACATTGACATGAAAAATAATTTTTTTAAAATTAAAAATTAAGATTGCAATAACTGTCCGAGGTCTTAATAACTGTCTCGTTTACCCTACATATGATAAAAAGATTCTATAAAAAGGATTAGAAAGCTCAATGTATCGAGCTTAATTTCATGTTTGAAAACTTAACCTAAAAATTACTTATTTTTTAGAATTATTGTTGGCCTGTTGCTTCACTAGAAGAGAAAGTAAACTGCGTTCTTTTTGTTGGCTGAGCTGAAATCTGTCGCTGTTGTCCGAAGAAGGCTTAGAACCCAGTACAAGACAGAAGAAACACAAAGGAATTCCATATCCAAATCGATTAAAAAATAAAGAAGCCAACTAAAGAAGACAATTTACTTTCTTTTCTAGTGAATCTAGAGGTCAACAGGCAGTATTTTTAAAATTAAATAATTTTTAAGATAAATTTTTCAGAATAAAATTTCTTTGTTACTTTTTTTGCGCCATTCGCTTTCCTGTGGTTTGAAATCCATATCAGCAAAAGCTGGCGATTGCATGATTTCTGTTTTTTTGCCTTCTTTCGAATAAGGATACTTTTCGCTCCGAATAAGGATACTTTTATTCTATTTACCTTGTATATAACAGAAAATAAAACAGAAGAAGCCAGACAGTACAGCAGCGCTCTTTATAGTTATCAGGAAATTCAAATTTCTCTCTATCTTATTATCTCTGTTTTTTTTGCCTTCTTTCGAATAAGGATACTTTTCGCTCCGAAAAAGGATGCTTTTATTCTATTTACCATGTATATAACAGAAAATCAAACAGAAGAAGCCAGACAGTACAGCAGCGCTCTTTATAGTTATCAGGAATTTCAAATTTCTCTCAATCTTATTATCTCTGTTTTTTTGCCTTCTTTCGAATAAGGATACTTTTCGCTCCGAAAAAGGATGCTTTTATTCTATTTACCTTGTATATAACAGAAAATAAAACAGAAGAAGCCAGACAGTACAGCAGCGCTCTTTATAGTTATCAGGAATTTAAAATTTCTCTCAATCTTATTATCTCTGTTTTTTCGCCTTCTTTCGAATAAGGATACTTTTCGCTCCGAATAAGGATGCTTTTATTCTATTTACCTTGTATATAACAGAAAATCAAACAGAAGAAGCCAGACAGTACAGCAGCGCTCTTTATAGTTATCAGGAATTTTAAATTTCTTTTTTCGTTATCTAATTAATACGCTTTATATCTCTCAGGAATTTCAAATTTCTTTTGTTGTTATTGAATTC